>JAQJVL010002731.1:0-83932 GCA_035578905.1 Stictocephala bisonia | reverse complement strand
AAAAATTTAATCATCTAAAATAAACACTGATTCCAATTATGCCAACAACGTTTTAACCATAGGGCCTAACCAATATAAAAATTTAAAAACTATAACAAAAATAAACTACGTAAAGATTAACCATAACAAATAAACTAACTAAAATAAATAACAACAAATATTAACATAAGTTTTCTATTTTCTTAAATTTCCAATATATATATATCTATATAGCAAGGTCCCCCATGGCTGTTTCAAAATCACTGTTCAAGTTCATGGCCAGTTCCTAGGCCTAGGCCTAATAATCCATAGTTCCACAAACTTTTTTTTCTCTTTTTTATTTTTCACTTTTGTTTTTTCTTTTATGCTTCACTATCAAAACCCCCAGCTCAGCCGCCGGGAAACTACATAGAACGCACTGACCTGAGGACAGAAGACTTCTACCGCCACAGATGTAGAGCGGGTAGCTGGCGACTCCAGACTCCAACATGGTCCTCAGGCCAGGCTAGCAGTGCAGATGGTAGACAATCCCCGGACGGCAGGCCGAGGGCAGAAACGTCCTACTCAAGGACCCTGGACTGCAAGGTCAAACACAGCCATTAAACCCAGTCCAGCCATCACAACAAAATATTACACATAACCACTAAATATAAGGGTGCAAGATTTAACAAAACTGAACATGAAGAGCAAACAAGACAGTGAAAGATTAACTTTAGGTTATGAATAATTATGTTGGCAAACTCAGATTTAAAACAAATTACAAATCAACAAATTATAAAAGACGTATATGGACTTAAAATGACAAACTGAAAACTAGGCTATAGAACAGGAGCAATATGTTATAACATGAAAATCAAATTACACAGATAGGCTAGGTTATTGGCAAAGAACAAAAAATATGGTAAATCGGTAACTACAACTGTAAAAAGGCTCAACAAAACATTATACAGAACTACTATTGACAATAAAGGCAGATATAAAAAGCATTAACGGTAATTAACGGTAAAAAGTAACCTGGAGCACATGGCTCAAACCTAGGTTAACAAAACTAGACAAAGAAAATACAAATTTAACAAAACCCTGAAACACAAGCAAGAACGATTAATATTTTCAATGAAACAAAAGTATTTTCACCAAAAGGGTGATTAGATATTAAAACTTACAAAATGAACACTTACGTTTTAGTGTGCCTTAGCCGAACATGTTCTCTTTCTGCAGGCAGCACAAGACAACTGAACAGACGAACAACCTGACAACCTGCTGGAACACGGAACGAACGGAACTGGGCCAACGGCCACCAAACTACGCGAAACGCAGGGCAAAAGCGAATCTCAGGCAGCCTGGCAGACAACGACGAAAAAAAGAAATGTACCGGTCTAAAGACCCGGTACAGTGTGTGTGTGGTGTGTGTGTGTGTGTGTGTGTGTGTGTGCGTGCGCGCGCGCGCGTGTGTGTGTGTGTGTGTGTGTGTGTGTGTGTGTGTGTGTGTGTGCGTGCGTGCGTGCGTGCGTGCGTGCGTGCGTGCGTGCGTGTGTGTGTGTGTGTGTGTGTGTGTGTGTGTGTGTGTGTGTGTGTGTGTGTGTGTGTGTGTGTGTGTGTGTGTGTGTGTGTGTGTGTGTGTGTGTGTGTGTGTGTGTGTGTGTGTGTGTGTGTGTGTGTGTGTGTGTGTGTGTGTGTGTGTTTGTGTGTTGGAGGGGAGGGTGAATATCACTGTATTTGTGTGTGGGTACGAGGTACAACACCACTGTATTTGTATGGGTGCGAGGGTTCACACCACAGGGTTCACACATACAGAGATGTGTATGGCTGGTAGGGTCAATTGTCCATTTGTGTATGCTAAATAAATACTAACTTTATTGTTTATTGATTTTTCCCTATTCATTGCTGTTTATGTTAACAAGAATAAATCTTATGCATTCCATAAAAAATGTCAAACCCCTTTCTCCCAATCATTTAAGTATTGGAAGTATTGACCCACCCACCCCTATAGATGGGTTTTCCTTTGAGGGAAAATAGTTCAACATTTTCACATTACTTCAACTATCTTTTTACTTACATCTTACAAGATTTCATTATTAATTTAAAATTTCATAATACATAAGTGAAAAGTTGGTAATTAGTTAAATTATCAATGTTGGATTATTTATTACAGGGAATTGATAAAACTTGTAACTAACCAGGAAGACCAAATAGTTCAACTGAAACTATTTACTTATTAAATAACTAAAAAAATTAAAGCATTCCATTTTATTGCAATATACATAATGCGACGAAAGCAGGGTAGATATAAGAGGAAATTATGAGTCAATATTCAGACTAATTGTGATGAAAGCAGAGTAGATATAAGAGGAAATGGTGAATCAATATTTAGGCTAATTGTGCCGAAAGCAAAGCAGATCTAAGACAACATTGTGAAACACGAGTCAAACTAATTATGATAAAATAAGGGTATAAGAGGAACTTGTGAATCAAGAGCAGAATAATTGTGATTAAAACAGAGTAGATACAAGAGGAAATCGTAAATCAAGAGTGTTGCGACGAAAAGAAGATAGGCGTACGATCATATTACTAATCAATATGACAAGAGTGGTGTTGTTATTGGAACTAATTATATAACTATATATCACTTATATAATTTTCATTGAAATTAGGTTCAAGATCTTAAACCTCCCCAATATCTGAAATATTTATTTATATTCGAATTCAAAGCGAGCGGAAAGGCAGAACTTCCACGAGTTGCACGATATGCACGCGCTAATATGCTCAATGAGACATGATTTACTCTACATTAATCATGTACATGGCTTGCATTTACATAACCCTTTCACTGTAAACCACTCAAACAAACAGTGGACCATCAAAGGTTTATAGTCCACCATAAACTATGCAATCATTCAAATAATAAGCGCTCGTCACTGGTGAATGCAATGTAAATACAGCATTCAAGTTGCCTATCTACGAGATGACAAGGCACTCCCATTGCTCGCGTATTGAAACTCCTTAATTAATTAAGGTGACAGTTTTCCAAACCACCAAGGCACCGCTGGGACGTCAACAGGCCCAGATGCATTGCATCACTGAGACGTCAATAATGACAGCAATGCAATTTAACCGTCAGCGGCCAAAACATGATTTTTTATTTATTTTCAACTGTATGGTTTGTGTTTATTAATATATTTTAATATTAGATATATTAATTGTGAACACTGTATGATTATTAAAGGTCCAAACTAGTGGACCATCAGTAGATATTATGAGTTTTATAATGTAAAATCAGCAATAATGAAATTTAAAGTTTCACATATTTAACCATTATCATTTATACATTTATTATGCTCAATTAAAAAAAGTTGAAAACCCCCCAACTATGTTTATGGTCCACCAGAGATATACTACGAACTAATCTTTCATATGGCACTGTTCTGGTACGATTTTTATTACTAAACGAAACGTTGAAACACAAACTCCTGTTGTTTTTGGCGGAGGGAAACGGCCTCCTTAAGGCGTGACTAACTATTTCTTCCACGGAGTGAAAAAGTACAAGAACTTTCTTTTTGTAATCCTAACGATTCTCTCACACAACTTGCTGAGATAAATGAGTCACAATCAAACTTACCCGTCATACACCGAGCTCGGTTCTCGACCCAGATTTAGTTTGTGCACTTCTTCATCACAAAGTGTTTTATGTTTGTGGAACATCTCTATGACAGTGTGGCATAATAAAGGCTTTGTTGTTGACATTTTAGGACAAAACTTTTATTTCCAATCGTCTTAAACCAACACGACACCCGCTAAATGGTTGCAATCGGCATGAACACAACGGGAGACGACTAGGTGTCCATTGTGGGCGGTGACCTGAGTGCGGATATCGTCCAGGTCCTAATAATTTATTCGAGGCTTGTCAGTCAGTCGAAAGCTAATCGTACGTGGTTGGTATTCCAAGATAAACTGTAGGCAACTTAGCTTTGATAGCTATAGGGATCTTAAAAAACGAACCTTTCTTAATAACGAGGATTGTATCGTTCCTTTTCAGTTACTAGCAATACACAAATTCGAAACATAAAAGACTCAGTTATGAGACATTTTTAAACTATTAAAATTACACAATTTCCAAAGTTCAATCTCATCGATTATTATCACAGTTATAGTTATTCTATGCAAATGTTACTATAGATAAAATCAATAATGAATGAATACTATAGATAAAATCAATATATTTTGAATATTATTAAGCAAATTTTATTCGTGTTTCATTAATAAAAAATTGTGCGTTTGTTAGGAAAGCAGTTTTAGAAAAGAACTCATAGCTTTGAGACTCATGTATTTGCCCTACGATTAAACTACAGTTGCAGCTACCCTCCACTTAGAACTCTAAATATCTCAACGTTCAACAATACATATAAAATATCCGTTGAGTATTTCATAATGTTTTAAAGAATGGATATGTAAATTTTACTATTTGAACTTTAAATGAATATTGCATAGGTACTTTAATATCACTGTAAATAATGTTTAGAAAATAGCCCTAAAATATGTAACAAATTGATAACCAGTAGTACTGGGTAAATAAAATGTAATATAGAGGCCTCTGTTGTATTGGATGGTGATTCATAAAGAAAAAAAAGTACAAAAATAACGATAAAATAATAAGTACAGTAGTTTATAATACGATAGAACAATAAATGACATTATTTGCAACTAAACAGATACAAGATAACTACAATGCATCTGGGATGTTAGGTGGACAAGATTAGCTCCTGTTGTAGCCCGGTACATTAGCTACACCACAAGGCTCTTGATCAGCTCTTAAAGCTTGTGGATTATGCCTTCACAGATACAAGATAACTACAATCCACCTGGGATGTTAGGTAGTTAGTGGACAAGATTAGCTCCTGTTGTAGCCCGGTACATTAGCTACACGACAAGGCTCTTGATCAGCTCTTATAGCTTGTGGATTATGCCTCCACAGATACAAGATAACTACAATGCACCTGGGATGTTAGGTGGACAAGATTAGCTCCTGTTGTAGCCCGGTACATTAGCTACAGGACAAGGCTGTGGATTATGCCTCCACAGAGACGAATTATCGTTATGTACTAGTCACAGGTATTGTCAGACCAGACTATACCACTAGGCTTTTACTGTACATATTTAGAAAATATTCCTTAAAATTCTCTTGGTTTTGGTTGGTGATTATTGATTAAATGTAAATTAACTTTAGAAACGTAATAACTATTGAAAAATGCACGTAAAATTGAATACGTCTAAAGAAAAAGTGTAATCATGCGGCCTAGTTATCTGACATTTTATACTCCCCAACTTGTCAGTGCCATGTCACTTGGAATATTGAAAAGGAACGTGAGCAGCCTCGATATGAAAATACGAGGTCATTTATATTCTAAAGGGATATAACAATAGACTTTACTTCTATACATGGGAAACTGATGTATTCCTCTCAATATATTGAAGAAATGTATTCAATTATTTTTCAACTTTAATTACACAAACATAGGATAAAATACAAGACCATAAAACTATCTTGTTATTCTTTGATTGTGTATTATAAAATAAATTGATACAAATTTAAACTAAATGCTTCTTCTTCTTCTTAAAATAGTCCATTTAAAATCAAGATAACACTGAAAATGTTTACTCTGTTTATAGAAATAAAATATTAATTTCTTATATAACAAATAGTAATTAATATTTTAATTATTACTTATTCAATTTTATAAAAAACCAAACTATATATATTTTATTATTTCTAAAGCTATTGAAACAAAATATTACTACAAATGTTTTATTGATATTTTTTTAATGTAAAAAAATAAAACGAAAGTAATTTTTCTTTCCAAGAGTACCTAATAATTAAGTAAACAATTAAATATAATTGCTGTCCGATTTTTGATGTGTTTGAACCATGTATTTTAAATATAAGAAGAAACCAAGTGTCTAAACTGAAAGAGCGGAAGTTTACTCGTGAAATATAGCAGTAAGTACAGGTTTTGTAATTGTAACATTTCTATTAATTACCTCTGTTGATTAAGCATTACACTGATTTTATATTTATTGACATAAAACAGAGGCCTTTGTAAAACTGAATTTTGAAATAATTTTTAAACATTGTACTGAATGTTTGATTTACGATTTATGTTAATTAGCTACACATCACATCGTATTTTTTTATGTTTATTTCGGCTTTACAATCTGAAGCTATTTTCAGCCGAAATATAACATAAAAAAATACGATGTGAAGTGTAGATAGGTAACATAAATCAGTAATGCACACCATCACAGAAAATATATACCGTCAAGAATAGTTTAGTTTCTGATGAATTAAGCTACTGAAATTTAATATTAAATGAAGTAGCTACAAATGTTTAAAATAATTTGTAATGCTTATTTTTGTATAAAATAACTCGAGGTCCGATTCGTGAAAACTGTTTTTATCGTTCTAATCTGTCTAGTAGCGAATTGTTTTATGCTAATATATACTGTAATGTACATACATTCATGTAGTTGTATTACGTAACCCAAATAAGTTATTTATGTATATATTAGGAGGACAAGTGGAGGAGACAACTAACGGTCTAGTAACAATTACTTATCAACTAATATATTGTGAGTGATCTTAATGAGCCTGTTATTAAATGCATGATTAATGAATGTAAAAATCAATCCCAAGTTCATATATTATAAAGTTCATTTTTATATATTTGTAAATATTTATATAATCGGCTAAATGCTGCATTATTTAATTTATATCTCAATATTTAAGTTTATTTACACGCATTTACCCGTGTATAAATAGGATATCGTTGACTCTCCAATAATTTCAAACTTAGATTTAAAAACTAGATATTCAACACATTATTTGAAATTTTACACTCAACATAACCCCTTGACATCAAACTCCAAAGAGAATTCAAAATCACTACTTTCTCACTATTCGTCCACTTTTGTCCCACTTGTCCACAGAGATGGCATTTGAAAGTACATTTTTTGAAGGCTGTTAATTGGGTTGTTCGTAAAGCTATTTATTTACACCTTGTTCAGTTTCTGTGATTTGGAAGTGACGTTAAGCCGTTGGTTCAATGAACCTAAAATATAAAAATGGACTCGTCTTTGTCGTGGAGGGGAGGGGGTTGTATCTTGACTGGAAATCTTTGTTTACACGTCGATACATTAACTATAGGTCTTCAACCCACAAATATGAAACTTTCTTTCCTATTATGTTGTATCTTTTAAATCATGCTATGTGCTTTTGAATACTTTAAGAATGCTGTGAGAGACAGAACATTCTTTCATAACATATATTTCTAAGAGTAGCTGTTGCATAACACCATGTGGTTTAAACACATTACTGGAGTACAGTGGCCAGTTTACGTATAACTATCCGGGAAAGGACAATACTTACTTTGTAAAGCATGCATTAATGTTTACAAGGTATAATCATGGAAATAATTATCTTTTAAGACACAAATATATAATGTTTACTGACACAGTAATTAAAATTTAAATAGAGAGGAATACTCACTAGAAAATGTCTAGTTCAACGTGGAGTTATCTACAGCCATAATCTGCAACAAGAAGAAATTAACGTCAGTAAATAAAAAAAAAAACAACCTCCATGAAGCTTTAACCCTTCATATGACAGTTGTCTGATTTACACCACGGAACGATTTTCTCACTCCCTACAGACATAAACCACTAGGCAGTAAAATACTTTATATTGCCTTGATAAGCCAGACTGCAATGTTAAGTTCAGGTTTGTTCAGGTTTCGCTAACGCCAGAGTACACCCCAGATAGCAAAACAGGCCTATGCTGTTGTGGTGATTGTAGGACCTACAATGTAGGTGCGTACACGGCGTACGCTCAATGGTTTCCATCGACGTGGACACTACTATACAAGTCCAAGTGATGCCCGTGTTGGGAAGTAGTTAGGTTCGGATGTTGTGTACGGGAGAGAACTGAGTATCAGGCTTGTCACTTAGCTGAAAATAATACCAGTACTACATGGTTCGGATAGTTCACTTAGCTATTGGACTATTAATAAAATGCTATTTTTAAATATCAGTCGTTTTTAAGGGACTTAACTACCCGTAGTTACAATGACTAACTACACTTTCACCCCTCATATTCGTACCTCACATTTGCCCCTCATATTCGCCCCTCATATTCACCCCTAAAATTCGCCCCTCATATTTGACTATTTCTCGACGTTCGGCATATTAATGACGAACTGTGGGGATATGCAATAAAAGCGGCCCCCTTAAATTCCCAGATCGTTCAGATGAAGAAAGCACAAGTATGAGGAATAACAATGAAGCCAACGAGTTGAAAAGAAAGTAATGGAATCATCAAATTCAAGAAATAAGATGTTAGTTTCAATCTATTGAGTTATATTGTTATCATTGTATGTCGACTTTTCTTTAGCGGTCATTTCATTCTGGGAAATCTTTAAACATGACCAATATTGCCACACAAGTTTTTAAAATTCTTATTTATTTAGTAAGTTTACTTTGTCCTCTCATTAATGGCTACAAGGATTTCACTAAATATTGCTTTTTAACTCACAGAATTCTATAGAAAAATAAAATAAGTACTTAATATTCATAAGAGTGTGAAACTTAAAATTAAAATTGCTTCGAGCAATACAATAGATATTGATGCTTGAAGTGACAATGCTGTCAGAAGAAGAACTGGTTAAATAAATCAACCTCAACACTCCATTAATCACATTACAACGACACTTATATCTTCGAGTAATACAATAGATATTGATGCTTGAATTGACAATGCTGTCAGGAGAAGAATTGGTTAAATAAATCAACCTCAACACTCCATTAATCACATTACAACGACACTTATATCTTCGAGTAATACAATAGATATTGATGCTTGAAGTGACAATGCTGTCAGGAGAAGAATTGGTTAAATAAATCAACCTCAACACTCCATTAATCACATTAAAACGACACTTATATCTTCGAGTAATACAATAGATATTGATGCTTGAAGTGACAATGCTGTCAGGAGAAGAATTGGTTAAATAAATCAACCTCAACACTCCATTAATCAAATTATAACGAGACTTATATCTTAACTTTAAAAGCTACAGTTATAACTAAGTTATTCCTAAATTTGTAAAAGATAATGAGGGCCATTATATATTCAGATATAGTTTTATCGTAATAACAAATTATGTATACGTATTAATCCATTAGAAATATAAATCATACAACAATTAATTAAACTCTTCTTTCTGAACCATTGATGGCAATGTCTGCTTTAGTCTTTAAATATTGTAAAGTAATAGCCTGTAGTATTATTTAATTTTTCTGTGAGGCCACTTGCATTAAAGGTATTTACTTTAGATATTAAGTAAGATGTAATACGTATTAATTAGTGTAAACGGTAAATTTCTAACATGCACCATTAAATTATTTTACATACATTATGTTTTCTTCATTTAACGTGAAGTTAACTTTGTAAATATTATCCAATATTCCAACAGTTGAATTTATTTATTGAAAAAACTCATATTACCACTTATATTGGTACATGTGAGTGGTGAATGAATATGATTGTTGTCTCTGTACTAGTTAGTTATGTGTAATTGCTTATGGAAGTGCCAACAGTTGAACATGTACACTAACATCAACAATGTCAGTACTTGAATGTCGTGTCAAGGGGGGAGGGTCAGGGACGGTGACGTCACTGAAGTGACCCTATAACCTTTACGGCTGCCAGTTTACTTGTAGCTGATGGCAGTGACAACAGATACACATGCAGATGTACACTAACATCAACAATGTCAGTACTTGAATGTCGTGTCAAGGAGGGTGGGTCAGGGATGCTGACGTTACTAAAGTGAGCCTATAACCTTTACGGCTACCAGTTCAGTTCTAGCTGATGGCAGTGACAACAGTTAGACATGTAGATGTACACTAACATCAACAATGTCAGTACTTGAATGTCATGTCAAGGTGGGAGGGTCAGGGATGCTGACGTTACTAAAGTGACTCTATAACCTTTACGGCTACCAGTTCAGTTCTAGCTGATGGCAGTGACAACAGTTAGACATGTAGATGTACACTAACATCAACAATGTCAGTACTTGAATGTCATGTCAAGGTGGGAGGGTCAGGGATGGTGACGTCACTTAAGTGACTCTATAACCTTTACGGCTACCAGTTCAGTTCTAGCTGATGGCAGTGACAACAGTTAGACATGTAGATGTACACTAACATCAATAATGTGGGTACTTGAATGTCGTGTTAAGGAGGGTGGGTCAGGGATGGTGACGTCACTTAAGTGACTCTATAACCTTTACGGCTACCAGTTTAGTTCTAGCTGATGGCAGTGACAACAGTTAGACATGTAGATGTACACTAACATCAATAATGTGGGTACTTGAATGTCGTGTTAAGGAGGGTGGGTCAGGGATGCTGACTTCACTAAAGTGACCTTATAACCTTTACGGCTACCAGTTCAGTTCTAGCTGATGGCAGTGACAACAGTTAGACATGTAGATGTACACTAACATCAATAATGTGGGTACTTGAATGTCGTGTCAAGGAGGGAGGGTCAGGGATGGTGACGTCATTAAAGTGACTCTATAACATTTACGACTTCCAGCTGAGTTGTAGCTTATGGCATTAACAATAATATAAATGTACAGTGTTCCCTAATATTGTTATTAACTCAGCTTTAAATAATGTACAAGATCATTTCAGTCTTTACTGAACATGTCTGTAGAAATATGAGCATGTTCTATATAAAAGACATATGATATTATTTGTGTTGCCAAATACTTTTTAACAACATTATATTATAAATTTAAATTCATAAAACTATCTAAGGCTATTATTTACTGACTAACCATACCGTCGGCTCTGGTATCACAGTACTGTAACCCAACTACTTGGTGACAATGTGCTAAGTTTTGTGGAGATTGAATGTTATACGTGCTATTCTCGGCCCTCTTAATACCAAATCGGCGTCCGCTCAATGGTTTCCTTTGACGTAGACACTACTAGTGATGTCTAGTGTATCCATTTTGTTGATAGTCAGGGTTCAGATGTTGTGTAATGAGGGAAATGAGTATAATGCTTGTCAAATAGCTGAAAATCAGACCAATACTACGTGGTTCGGATTACACGTAATGCTGTAGGTCCCATAGTTACCCTGGCTATTGGGCTATTAAGAAGTGGTCCTTTCTGAGCTAAGTTGTACTCAGATAGTAACAATGACTACACTGGTTAATCTACACTCATTCACCCCTCATATTCACCCATATCTCCACGATCGGCGTCTTAGAAATGAATAATGAATAAAATATATTCAAAATAAACCAGTTAATTTATATTTTAAGTCCACGTAATATAAATTAACTTAACTGCCAACAACCATGCACACTATTGACCAACCCGCCTCCTCCTAACAATCATGCACACTATTGACCCACCCGCCCACCCATACACACACAGTGGTATTGACCTAACCGCCCACCCGTACACACACAGTGATATTGACCCATCTGTCCACCCACACACACACACACTACTGTATTTACCCACCCGCCTACCCATACAGACACAGTGGTATTAACCTACCCGCCCATCCATACAAACACAGTGGTATTGACCCATCCGCCCACCCATACACATTCAGTGGTACTGACACACCCGCCCACCCATAGACGTACAGTGGTACTGACCCACCCGCCCACCCATACACGTACGGTGGTATTGACCCACCCACCCATCTATACACGTACGGTGGTATTGACCCACCCGCCCACCCATACACGTACAGTGGTATTGACCCACCTGCCCACCCATACACGTACAGTGGTATTGTGACGTGGACATCGGTATTCCAAATATACTAAAACAACAAAGTATAATAACAATTTGAATTCACATTATATTATTTTATAACATTTTCCATTTTCATATTAATTTTTTTATAACTAAAGAAAAACACTTTTTTTTCGTAACCAAACACTGTAACATCTTAAAACCTTAAGGATGGTGCATTTATTTATCTCCCCTTTTTTGTACTAAAGTGCACAAGCAACACATTTTTATTTATCATTTTGTTGAAACAGTAATGTGTGTTATTTAGCTCGACTTTTTTTAGTTTTATTTTATCACACTTATTCTAAATCCATTTTCGTCCATATCTTGATGCCTTAAGAATAAATAAAACACAAATAAAAATATTCATATCATACAAGTATTTACAAAAACTCATTCACGAAGTGAGTTATTTATATACATCAACAAAGTACATACTGAGAGTGTAGGCTGAGATAGCAATTTACCTTGATCCTGTGTAGATAAGTGAGTTATTTATATACATCATCAAAGTACATACTGAGAGTGTAGGCTGAGATATCAATTTACCTTGATCCTGTGTAGATAAATGAGTTATTTATATACATCATCAAAGTTCATACTGAGAGTGTAGGCTGAGATATCAATTTACCTTGATCCTGTGTAGATAAATGAGTTATTTATATACATCATCAAAGTACATACTGAGAGTGTAGGCTGAGATATCAATTTACCTTGATCCTGTGTAGATAAATGAGTTATTTATATACATCATCAAAGTACATACTGAGAGTGTAGGCTGAGATATCAATTTACCTTGATCCTGTGTAGATAAATGAGTTATTTATATACATCATCAAAGTACATACTGAGAGTGTAGGCTGAGATATCAATTTACCTTGATCCTGTGTAGATAAATGAGTTATTTATATACATCAACAAAGTACATACTGAGAGTGTAGGCTGAGATAGCAATTTACCTTGATCCTGTGTAGATAAGTGAGTTATTTATATACATCATCAAAGTACATACTGAGAGTGTAGGCTGATATAGCAATTTACCTTGATCCTGTGTAGATGAGTGAGTTATTTATATACATCATCAAAGTACATACTGAGAGTGTAGGCTGAGATATCAATTTACCTTGATCCTGTATAGATAAGTGAGTTATTTATATACATAATCAAAGTACATACTGAGAATGTAGGCTGAGATGGCAATTTACCTTGATCCTGTGTAGATGAGTGAGTTATTTATATACATCATCAAAGTACATACTGAGAGTGTAGGCTGAGATATCAATTTACCTTGATCCTGTATAGATAAGTGAGTTATTTATATACATCATCAAAGTACATACTGAGAATGTAGGCTGAGATGGCAATTTACCTTGATCCTGTATAGATAAGTGAGTTATTTATATACATCATCAAAGTACATACTGAGAATGTAGGCTGAGATGGCAATTTACCTTGATCCTGTATAGATAAGTGAGTTATTTATATACATCATCAAAGTACATACTGAGAGTGTAGGCTGAGATATCAATTTACCTTGATCCTGTATAGATAAGTGAGTTATTTATATACATCATCAAAGTACATACTGAGAGTGTAGGCTGAGATATCAATTTACCTTGATCCTGTATAGATAAGTGTGTTATTTATATACATCATCAAAGTACATACTGAGAATGTAGGCTGAGATGGCAATTTACCTTGATCCTGTATAGATAAGTGAGTTATTTATATACATCATCAAAGTACATACTGAGAATGTAGGCTGAGATGGCAATTTACCTTGATCCTGTATAGATAAGTGAGTTATTTATATACATCATCAAAGTACATACTGAGAATGTAGGCTGAGATATCAATTTACCTTGATCCTGTATAGATAAGTGAGTTATTTATATACATCATCAAAGTACATACTGAGAATGTAGGCTGAGATGGCAATTTACCTTGATCCTGTATAGATAAGTGAGTTATTTATATACATCATCAAAGTACATACTGAGAATGTAGGCTGAGATGGCAATTTACCTTGATCCTGTATAGATAAGTGAGTTATTTATATACATCATCAAAGTACATACTGAGAGTGTAGGCTGAGATATCAATTTACCTTGATCCTGTATAGATAAGTGAGTTATTTATATACATCATCAAAGTACATACTGAGAGTGTAGGCTGAGATATCAATTTACCTTGATCCTGTATAGATAAGTGAGTTATTTATATACATCATCAAAGTACATACTGAGAATGTAGGCTGAGATGGCAATTTACCTTGATCCTGTATAGATAAGTGAGTTATTTATATACATCATCAAAGTACATACTGAGAATGTAGGCTGAGATGGCAATTTACCTTGATCCTGTATAGATAAGTGAGTTATTTATATACATCATCAAAGTACATACTGAGAATGTAGGCTGAGAAGGCAATTTACCTTGATCCTGTGTAGATAAGTGAGTTATTTGTATACATCATCAAATTACATACTGAGAGTGTAGGCTGAGATGGCAATTTACCTTGATCCTGTATAGATAAGTGAGTTATTTATATACATCATCAAAGTACATACTGAGAATGTAGGCTGAGATGGCAATTTACCTTGATCCTGTGTAGATAAGTGAGTTATTTGTATACATCATCAAATTACATACTGAGAGTGTAGGCTGAGATGGCAATTTACCTTGATCCTGTGTAGATAAGTGAGTTATTTATATACATCATCAAATTACATACTGAGAATGTAGGCTGAGATGGCAATTTACCTTGATCCTGTGTAGATAAGTGAGTTATTTATATACATCATCAAATTACATACTGAGAGTGTAGGCTGAGATGGCAATTTACCTTGATCCTGTGTAGATAAGTGAGTTATTTATATACATCATCAAAGTACATACTGAGAGTGTAGGCTGAGATGGCAATTTACCTTGATCCTGTGTAGATAAGTGAGTTATTTATATACATCATCAAATTACATACTGAGAGTGTAGGCTGAGATGGCAATTTACCTTGATCCTGTGTAGATAAGTGAGTTATTTGTATACATCATCAAATTACATACTGAGAGTGTAGGCTGAGATGGCAATTTACCTTGATCCTGTATAGATAAGTGAGTTATTTATATACATCATCAAAGTACATACTGAGAATGTAGGCTGAGATGGCAATTTACCTTGATCCTGTGTAGATAAGTGAGTTATTTATATACA
The DNA here is from genome assembly GCA_035578905.1 of Stictocephala bisonia. Taxonomy (NCBI): domain Eukaryota; kingdom Metazoa; phylum Arthropoda; class Insecta; order Hemiptera; family Membracidae; genus Stictocephala; species Stictocephala bisonia. The sequence continues at coordinate 68,878 of JAQJVL010002731.1, read as the reverse complement.
TCATCAAAGTACATACTGAGAATGTAGGCTGAGATGGCAATTTACCTTGATCCTGTGTAGATAAGTGAGTTATTTGTATACATCATCAAATTACATACTGAGAGTGTAGGCTGAGATGGCAATTTACCTTGATCCTGTGTAGATAAGTGAGTTATTTATATACATCATCAAATTACATACTGAGAGTGTAGGCTGAGATGGCAATTTACCTTGATCCTGTGTAGATAAGTGAGTTATTTATATACATCATCAAATTACATACTGAGAATGTAGGCTGAGATGGCAATTTACCTTGATCCTGTGTAGATAAGTGAGTTATTTATATACATCATCAAAGTACATACTGAGAATGTAGGCTGAGATAGCAATTTACCTTGATCCTGTGTAGATAAGTGAGTTATTAATTCCTTTTTGTACAAGGTTCAAATCGATGTCACTAGCTAAGATGATCAACTGAATTCATAATGGTTCTTTATTACAGGTTTTAAAAAGATAAACGAAGTAAATGTACCTGTGAAAAACTTACCTGTTTGGACAGGAATGGAGCTAGAGTACACCGCTAATGAAGGTTGGGGGTGGGAATGCTTCCTTAGCTCTAGGTCTGGTAGTTTGGCGAAGAAAAACTTTATTTAAACTTGGAAATCCTTTCTAAGTTTGAATAAATACATGTGATTTGTCTGTAAATAGTTCACAAGTATTTAATGTATTTATACATCTGTTTGTAATATTTTTACGAATTATATATGATTTAGCACCCTTTTAGTTTTTTAAAGTCCTTCAAAGTACATACGTTAAGATCACTTATATAAACTATTTATAAAACATACATTATGTTTGTTTCGGTGTAAATTTTTTTATACAGTAGACTCTATTCTATTATTCCTTCAAGAGAGTGACTTGGTTTGGTTAAATACATAAGGTTTTCATAGAAAGGCCACATTTATTTGGGAAAGCCGTTTCTTATTTGAGAACCTCCTTTTTGGAACTGGTTCAATAACTTCCATTCCATAATTAATTGCAGTTTTATTTTGTGACCAATAGTTATAATTAGTTATGTCTTATTGTCATTAAGTTAAACAGTTCATAGGTGCAGATGTTACGTAGATATGTGCATTTCTTATTGGTTAATTATATCAGTTAAATAAGTTTATTCACAATTATTTTTATTTATTTATTCACAGCCAAGAGCCACCCCTTTCCGTATTATGAAATCCTGTCTATTTACCTGTAGATTAGAGATTAATAATGAAAGGCGCCAGATGGCTTTCATAACAGTTTAGCTAAACATGAAAGCAAGTGGATTTATATAATTAAACATGACTATGTAATTTAATACAATATCTAATCCGTCAAGTTTTTAGAGAGCAACGTTTTCTTTCATTACGTCAGTCAATCTATTGTTTCCAGTGTGGTTTAAACATTTATTTATAAAGGTATCCATCGCTTGTTTCCATTCATCATTAACTGCAGGCCTTTTTATACGAAAGTGCAGACGTATACTACTGAAAGATTGATATTTCATTAAGGATTGATATGAAAGTCGACTTTTTCAAAATTTTAAAATTTATTAAAAATTTTTTATTATTTTTGAAATGTTGGAAAATTTTCGACTTTTCTAAAAATTTTCGACTTGACTTTTTGATTTTTAAGACATTTTTCGACCACACACACGCACACACACGCGCGCGCACACACACACACACACACACACACACACACACACACAACATTTTGATAGTTATTTTCTCAGCTAATATTAAACATGGTTGAACCTTTCAAGCCAATGTAATAATAAAACTATAATAATTTAAAATATGTTAATTAATTTTTTTATTTATACACATTATGGACTAAAACAATAATTAATTGAAAAAAAATTTAAATAAAAAAAAGGCTAATGATGCTTTACATGTGTTTAAGAAATCCTACCAGTGGTGAAGAAAGTGAAGAGGCGTTAACATTAATCCTTGAAATTGCTTTCCAATACACGAGATCTCCATCCATCGTACATTACCTTTCGAAATCCTTGCCAGATTGTTTTAACAAAATCAGGTGTATTTTATTTACAAGGTTCTCAATAACGAAATATACTCGTAAACCATGAGAATAAAATAGTTTTTACTACTACAGAATACCATAAAAATTTTAAACTAAATAGTTAAATGAATATCCCTTTCAGTTCACCCTTGCTTAAAGATACATAAAGCCATAGTTTTATATAACATTCATAATATGAGTATGAAAATCACTTATTATTATTTTTATTCCACTTAAAATAAAGGTGGAAAATCAACAAAATATAATGGAAAATGAAGGTTCTACATATCATAACAATGGACTATAGATCATTGAGTTTCAAAACCTAAAACTGACCCTTTTCAATTTTCCAACAGTTCATGTATGCATCAATGGATGAGGGTGGGAAATTGGGTTTAGTATATCTGTTCAATCCCCTATGGACCAGCTTATCAGGGCCTTCCCACCTACCCTAAAGTCGAAATTCCTTAGAATTTAAGTTATTCTGAAGTTTCCTTGTCCGAGTACAGCTCATTCTAACAATATTATCTCAAATAATGCCTAAGAAAATGAAAACTAAGAGAATTTCATGTTATTGCTCATAAATCCTTACAAACCATGCGAGAAGCAATTTTTGTCAAAAGAATTCTTCCTTATGTCTTGACTAATTCAAATGGTTGAAGGGTCAAAAACTTTGCCTCTATTCGTAGTTGCGCAATAAGGTCTTAATTCTTCAATATATTCATACTGAAGGGCACGGGAGGCCCACAAAATACGTTTTTTGGCTGTATGATTAACATGGTGAGAGATTTAAATAAATTGAAAAGTAACAGCTGTTAAACTGTAAATAATGATTTACAAAAAGATTTAACAGCTGTTGAGATGTAAACAATGGTGCTGGTAACAGTGATGAGGTTAGATCTTTCATAATGTTAAACCGGGGAAAATGGTAATTCACATTCGATTTAGGGCTCCACTTTACTGGCCTTGAAGGTTTAAATAGAAATCTATTGCAGTTATTTTATTTATTTTATTAATAAATTCAGCTGTTAAATAATACAAATGAAATAAATACGTTTAAAACCGGGTACGTAATATCATTGGAGAAAACCCAACTATTTTCATTATTAATAATAATAATACAAAAAAAAAAAATTAAAAAAATAGTAAACAACGCAAGAAATTTGAGTGAGATACTGTAAATAAAGTGGATATTTTGATTTTAAATTATACAGTTAACCTTTTTCATTTGTAGACAAGAGTCACAGGTAGTGGTGTAACGGGGGCAGCGAGTGAAGCGAGCAAGGATGTCCCATGGTAACATGTTAAAATAAGATTAATATAAAATAAGAATGAATTCATGTGTATCTTAAAATATTATTGGAAATATGTTTAGTAAAACGAGCACATTTCTGACTTCAGGCTTTGTGTTACTTTTTAAGAGCTGGTGCAATTAACAAACTGGATCTGTTTATTTGCTTCACATAGATAAATAAAGTAGGTTGATGTTTTATCTTATTTGAACATTTTAATCATTATGAACATAATATTAATTGAAATTTACTTATATTTTCTCTAAATGGCTCACAATTTCCAAACTGTTGAACCAATCAGCTTAGCAATGATGTATTTAGGGGTGTGTGTGCTGAATAATAACTATTCCCACCATTGAATGAGAAACACCTGTAAAAAAACTGTCAAAAAACACAATGCTCTTCCACTGACAAACCAAATCTTACACTACCATTCAAACAAAATCTTGATTTAAGATCAAATTGACGTTGATCTGATATTAAGATCAGATTGATCTTAAATATTAAATTTATTGATCTTAATAATATCAGATTGAATCATTATTAGTGTTTAAGCCGACATAAATGTAAACACTAATACTTAATATTGCTAATTTTATTTTTTTAAGTATCTTAGATAAATATAAAAATTAATATTAATTTTTAACTGTAAATTCAATTTCCGAAATAGCTAACTAATTTGCTTTGTAGAACTAAGGGAGTCGTTTCGATTCAAAAAAAAACTTCAAAAACATAACTTTATATTCGGTCTTTTATAGCATTACAACACTTGATAGGTGAAAAACTGACAGTGTAACATAAGAAGAGTTTTGTAAAATATTAGTATTTTTATATTCTTTTTGCAATTAATTATGACGCTTCAAAATTCATTCTTGAAGATTTTAAATAAAACAACTTATAATTTTAACTTATTTAACTTTATTTAACTTATTGGCTTTCATAGTTATGGTATTGTTTATGTATATTTATGTGAAATATTATATGTTCTTTCTGTTTCTATGGCTATGAATGTGAGAGCGTGTTAAGAATTTATCTTCATTTGTTTGATATGTCTATATTTGTTTGGATTGTTTAGTTAATGATAGTTATGAGCTGGTTTCTTGTTCTAGTTGTTTTTGTAAGCCTTGAGACAAACTATGATATTAGTTATTGTCCGTTATGAGTCACAGACGTTGATTTATTTTCTCTATTTAAAGTTTTAGTTAACTTTATTAAAAAATTCGTTTGTCTCTTTGTTCATGTAATTTGTATTTTTCTCTTTCATAAATGTTTAACATTCTGCATTTTGAATGTTCTTTATTGTTTATTTTGCAATAAACAACATTTTCTCGACTGTTTTTGTTTTATTCTTACCTTCTAAGTTGGTATGTTGCCTCCAATCCTCGGTAGGGCTCAGTTTTGATCGAAGGTGGGTTGCAGAGGATAATGTCTGAACTGAAATCTAGATAGTCTTACAAACTTGACTTTGCCTCCCATTTAAATTTTAGAGACTACATTTTGATGTTACAATGTGTTCCTACTCGTGGTAGTGAAATACATAATGAATTATCCAACCAGACACGGAGATAATTACAATCGTGCATCATAGGACACTAATTACCGAACCAGGGAGTGTTAACTAGCCTATTACGTGTTGGTAGAAGATACAACTTGATCGTCGACACACCAAATTTACTGCAATATAAGTACAGAAAGGTACAATTATTCATGGTATTTTTTAAGCAATGGAGTAAACAATTGGGTGATATGTTTGACGAATGTCTCATGTTTGAACAATGCCATTTACCATGAGAAGGGTCAGCACATACCAAAAAAGGTTGAAAAGGATTGAAGGATCATGGTAAAGTTATTTATATTGCATTTATATTTTAAATAAATACTACTTACCACTCTTCAATGATGCACCATCAATAATGTTTCTTAATTACCATTTATTTATGACAAGTAGTTTAATACTGAAAATTCTTTGTCATATTATAATGTTTGATTCATGTATTTACTTTAATAATTAATTTATAATGTGTTGGTAGAAATACAAAGGAAGTCAGTCAAAACAAAATATTTTCGTAACAAAATAAACAGAGATATTAAGGTGATCGAATTTGGTAAACCACGTGTCCCATCCTCAGACTTGAGGTATTCACAACGGAATGCATAATTCTTACAATTCTTACATTCGTTGTTGTACAATTCTTACATTCTCGATCGTTGTACAAATCTCCCGAACACAAAAAAGTGTTTGGGAGATTGTAGGCGATAGGTTGGATGCTCGGTCCTCTTAATACCGACATGGCGTCCGCTCAATGGTTGCTATCGGCGTGGACACTACTAGAGAAGTCTGGGGTGTCTATGTTGGTTGTGGTAGTCATTGTGCGGATGTTGTGTGGGGGAGATAACTGAGTATCAGGCTTGTCAATTAGCTGAAAATCAGACCAGCACTGCGTGGTTCGGATTCCACGTAAAGCTGTAGGTCCCTTAGTTGCCCTGGCTGTTGGGCTATTAATAAATTGCCTTTTCTGAGGAACAGTTGAACTCAGATAGTAACCAGACTACATTCATCCACACTCATCCTACACTCATATAATCATTCATATTCACCTTAAAATACCAACAACGTTGTTTCGGTGTCTCATATGTAAGAATTGTAAGAATGAATATGCTGTCTTATAAACGATTACTAGTTAAGACCTAGGAAATCATGAAGGTTGGTGGATTGAATAGTTCAATGTTAACGGTAGACATTAAATACAATTTTTAAATTGATTAAATAACGCTTGTTATAATTTATATACTCGTATTTGAAGCCAGACATTAATTATCTTAGTAATATTTGAACTACCATACTATTTTTGAAATAGCAGTAGTAGTAAGCTGTTTTATAGCTCATATATATTTTTATAGTAATTGAATTATCCTGAAAACTGATCAAGAAAGACATTAAGCAGATGATATTGAGGAATGAGTTAGTATGATACTAACTTACCACGTTAAATTAGTATCATACATTATTTATATAGCTAGTTCACATTATATTGTTTAATTATTATATATTTCAAAGGTGTTCATTATCTAAAACATTAATTAAACATTTTAACCAATTAAGACATACTGACTTGGTGGGGGAAGATGTGTGTCAACTCTGACTGGGTGGAGGGGTCAAGACGTACGTTGTGAGAGCGGACGTTCTTTGTGTTTTTAAAAGATGGTAATTTGTTTATATTAGCCATGCAGTTAATTTATTATTTTTGTATTAAATTAATTAGTATTGCTATTTCTAAATGACTTAAATGATCATTCTTAATTTTAAAATTATTTGATGACAAAATGGATACCAGCGTAGAAATTATTGAAATATAATTTATAATACAATTTTGGGGATTGTTATTTGAATGAAAACTATTTGCTGTAAGTATTTTTAAAATTATTAAATTTAAGTATTTGCTACAACGATCCATATCTTGTTGGTAAAATCAAACTGATCACAAGGGATAGATAAATATAGTTTCTTAAGGAAAGCCTTACATTGTTCAGAATGGAAAGCTACTTCATCGTGAATCGTGAATTAAAGAAGGCAAAACAACGAGAGAGAGTATTGCCCACCTGAAAGGATTCTTAACTTAATTTGATTGCTGTTTCTCTCAGGTCTGACACACTTCCTAGAATTCAATGTTCTTTAAAACATTTGTGAGGATTTATCTTGAGGATTACTTGAGGTCAAAGTACTTCCGGATTCATTCACTCCTATGAAATTTAAAAAATTAATAAGATCTTTCAATTTTCTGTATGAGAACGTACATAAAATATACATTTTTCAAAAGATTTCTGTTATCTAGAAAAAAATCAATTTACTAAGGGCTAAGCTCATGTTTTGACATCCATTAGTTAACTATAGTACATAATATGTTACTTAAAATTATATATAAATAATTATTCTATATACAATAATGAATATTATTTAATTAATTTGTAAATAAGAAATCAAATTTACCGTATCAATAGTGCAAGTAGATTTTTATCTAAACCACACTTCCTCACAACATAGTGACATTTTTAATATTTAACTAGTTTCACTAAATAAACGTTATTGTAATTTTCTTGTTCACTTTATACGCGCTCTATTTATTTGAACTTTACTAAAAAATAAATCCTTCTTAGTAGCATTATTATATAAATGTAAATAGTTTAGTTATGAATTTAACAATCTACGACTCTTTTTGACGTTACGTTATCTTTTTTTATCTAAGATGATATTAATAACTTATTTTTTACTAAATTGATCTTTTGACGTCAGTTTAATAAGTGTAAGACGTTCAAGTTCTTAATTTCAAACCAAAGGAAATGTATTGCTCTATTCTCTATTACATCACTGTACTCTTTCAATTTTGTGGTTTGATATTTAATCGCCTTTAAATCGCCTTTAAATATACCTTAATTACTTCAACAAAGACCAGTGTACGCTTAATTGTCATGTTAAATAACGCTTTATATTATGAACAATATAAAACTGCATTATGAAACTTTTAGTTCATAGATGCATTTAATGTAAATAGGATTCATTAAATGCATGTTACTTGGTTGATTATTTTAACTATAGTAACAGCTGAACACTTCATTTGTAAAAGGTTTCCCAAAGTATACAAATGTATTCAATGAACGTAAAATGTATTAAATAAGTATTTATTTGATTTATCAAACAACTAAAACCTACCAACGACTTTTTATCGTTTACATTAGGTTAGGTTACATTAGGTAAATTATGTAGTTTCGTTAAGTAGCCTTTATAGATTAGTGTAAGCTATGTTAGGTATCAGCTTACAACAATAAACAAATTGATTGCATTTATATCACTTTGTTTATTGTAACAATAAAATTTAAAACATACATGATAAATGGAAATCAATTTTTTAGTTCTTCTTTTTTATTGATAACTATATAATAATGTAAATGTTAAGTATAAGTCACAAATACCATTTTAATGATCTTATTTACAATATAAATTGATCGAGAACATTAACAATAAACAAAATTACAATATAGTGCACAGTACAAGTAAACGTCACACAACACAAATGTATTACAATATAAGCACAAAATGCACATAATGTTCATTCTTTTGTGAATCCCTCTGGTCTGAGGATGGTGAGCGTGGTTCACCGAAATCAATAACCATAATATTCGTGCATTTTGTACTTGTATTGTAATATATTTGTGCATTTTTTTGCTTATATTGTAATACATTTGTGTTGTATGACGTTTACTTGTACTGTATATATATACCAACACGTATTATGCTAATTAAAAAACTAATATAGCGCATACAATTTTGTTGTTATCCATTAAACTATTATGATGGACAAAGGGTTATGAATCAAACCACAAAGGTCCAACCCGCCCCGTCGGTTATTTGAATTATTGATTTACGTCAAGACACTTTAGTCGCTTTGTTACTCCTCATAAAAGGTCCAGGTTATATCTTCAGTTTTAAGGTACCCTTACAATTCTGTTAAATGTATTTTTAAATAATTTCTGGTGGCTTACTGAGATGACACTGGAATAGAGGAACCAACGTTATCCGATAAATTTGAGAAAATTAATACTAACTATTAAAATTGTATTTGTTACTGGAAGGAGACGTTATTTTAACAATCAACTCAAATTCATTGACGTAAAAATTTAAAACATATTAAATTTAGAACAATAAAATATTTAGTTTAGGATAACAGAAATATTTATCGATAGTTATTTACTTAATTGTTTATTATTAGTATTTAAGTTGCATAACTAAGAGCTAAGATGGTAGCTTACAACGGTGTCAACCTAAGTTTGATTCACCATGCGAATATGAAGCCACTGTGACACTCCAAAGTTTGGACATCTAATTACGGCTTTGAGACGCGTCTAAAGGCAAAAATGGGATCGTCTTTGCAGGCCATAGGAACTGTGTCTTAACTGTCTTTCCCTAATTGCTATTCTTAATTATTTAATTTGGTAAACATTTTTAAATGATTTCAATCTAAAAATAGAGAGGAAGACAACGTTACACGTAAAGAAAAATTATTTAAAGAGGATGGAAAATAGATGTATTAACTCAAAATTAACTTTTTTACTTTCTCAGCACTAAAATATAATAATATAGAAGAATAAGTTAATGTCATACCAAAGTCTCACTGCTTAGTGATGAAAAGTGCACTTAAACTTTTAATGAAATAAGGGAAATTTAATTAATAAATAGTGTAAGTAAATGTTAATTTAATGTAATCTTGTGTTAAAGTACACATTAATGTTATGTTTAACAAGCATCAACTAAAAGTTTTGCTTGATATTACCTTTGTATTTTATATCTGAAATTACAGTTACACAAGAAAGTTACTGCAAACCGTTAATTTTTACTTAACTCAAGAGGTTACCTGTAAAAATTGCATTATAAAATAAATATTTATCTTTTAGATTATTAGAACTGAGTAATATAAATGAGAACTAAGCATACAGCTTTGAATTAATTACATCAGCCTATAATGCCTCAATCTCTTAATAATAATCAATATTTGATATTTCCCACTGTGTAAGTAAGTCCAGTATAATATTGGAGCATTCTTCTCTCAGGATTCATCAGTCCCCCACCCACGCCCCACCGTACCACTACAACACCCCCTCCTACCCCCTACCGTATCACTACAAAACCCCCCCATCCTACACCTGAACAAAGGGTTTACCACCTTGGCTTTTAACATCACTAAGGGTGCGCCAATTTATTGCTTGGGAAATGCCAAGAGGAAGAACATGTGACAATAGGGGATTAATTTGTTTGTATAATGCTGTAAGGGTGTGTATTCATTCAACATTTGTATATAGTATTTAATACATGATTTGTTAGTAAACAAAATTATTATTCAATTTACTTTATAACAAACACTTTATTTGGAGTCTAAGACATATAAGATGCATCGACTTTGTTTAAAATTAACGTAAAATATATACAAAAATACTAGTCAACAAAATAATACAATTAACACACTTAACTTTGACGTAAAATGTCTAATTTAATCTATTTATTTATTTATTTAATAATAAGGCATTTTTCGGCACAGTTAAGTGTGTTAATTGTATTATTTTGTTGACTAACATTTTTGTTAGTTAACAACAAGTATTTTGTTGTTGACTAACAAATTTACTAAATTAATCTTACTAAATTTAGCAACCGACAAGACATGTATGCATAAAATAAATTCCAACTATACATATAAAAAAGAATAAATAAAGGATCAGCTTTTCATAGCAACTTATCTATAAAATAAGTGTCCATTTTGAATGAATTCATTTTAAATTTTCCAAACATAAAACATTTAATAAGGCTCTATCTATGTATTTGATAAAAGCTTTAACTATCAAAGACGAAAGTAATATTTATTGATACTAATTGTTAATACTATAGTTATTTGAAAATTGTATATAAATTGTTACAAGCCATTAGCATAACGAATTTGAAATACTGTTAAAAGCAACTTGAACTTAATACATTGTAATCAAACTACAATTTGATTAATTGGTACATTTATCAAACTAACTAAATAAATATAAAATGCAACGAATTTAAAAGAAGATTATAAATTGGGGCAGCTTTAGACGAAACGACGACTTGTCACAGGATTATCCAATAAAAAGATAATGCTAACAACTGTTATTACTGAACCCTTTTAGAAAACCTCTTAATTTTTTATTTACAGTAACTAGGCCGTAAAATTAAATGAGCCGTTGATGTTATTCAAAAAGGCATTGTAGCTATAAATTAAAATTTGTAGGGAAGATATCTTTTAAGAGCCTCCCAAGTCGTGAAAAATGATATTAACTGAGTTTATGGCACACATAAAAACATAACTTAACAGAGAACCAAACAATTAGTCGAATTTAAAACTGGGTTAAAACGGTATATCTTGCCACTCGTTATTGATACTTTCTCCACTAAAGCTAAGTTTTATTTGTCATAAATATTTGTTAGAATCTGAAAAGAGAAAAATACACTGTTTATTACGATGCCAACGACTTTTTTTGTGAATGAATTTTTTTGTGAACGAGGTATTAAATGTATTATTCAAATGAAAATTGTAAAAGTATTTAAGTGTTCTTATGCAAACAATGATTATGAGATTAAATATACATCTCATTCAAATGAATTATTCAAATGAAAATTGTACTATTCAAATGAATTATTCAAAGGTATTATTCAAATGAAAATTGTAAAAGTATTTAAGTGTTTTTATGTAAACGATGATTATGAGATTAAATATACAAAACACCACTTTTTTCATAAAACTATTTCCTTCATTGATCTATTCTGAAGCCTAATTATAATAATAGCTTTTTTACAAATATCCCATACACGTACAGTGATATTGATCCACCCGTCCACCCATACAAGTACAGTGTATCTTACATCCTTTACTAATAAAATACTAATCCTATACTAATAAAAATTAATTAAATAACTCTCCCGCCCACCCATACACGTTCAGTGGTATTTACCTACCCCATACACGGACAGTGGTATTTACCCACCCGTCCACCCATACACGTTCAGTGGTATTGACCCACCCGCCCACCCATACACGTCATGTGATATTGGATATATTAAACAATTAGCAGCTGATACATCAAGCATTTATTGCTAAGTATGACTTTTTAAGAATGTGAAACCAGTGGATATGTTCATTGTGTAAGGTCAATTACTATTGAAGTTACAAAATAACAGTTAAACCATTAGCAACATAGGCAGAGACCAATTAACTCCATTATAAATTAAGTAAAATCGTAATTAAAGAAGTTTAAGATCGTCAAACATTACAGTGGTTTATTTAAATTTTTTATATCTTATATTAGGTTGAATTGAACTGGATCATTTTGTAAAAATAAATAAATTAATTTGCATAAATAATGTTAATTTTCTTTAAGACTCAAAAGAGACAAATAAAAATGTTATTTAAAAAAAAGTTTAGTGACATTATTTTTAGGAATAATATGACTTAGTTTTCAATGTACCTGCATAGAATGTATTGTGTTGCCGTTTATTCTTATATTAAAAAGTCATTTTAGATTATAACATTCAAACTCACGTATGAATGTTATTAAAAAAAAAAAAAAAAAAAATATGCACTATATTCATAGAATGTAAAAAACATTAACTGCTTGGAAAAAATATAACTATACTATATAATATAGAGGAAGTGTGAGCTGTTAAGTTCTAGTATGTGTATTGGTGGAGGGATGGGTCAGTTGCACCCTACATGTGTGGGTGGAGTTGGTTCAATTCCGCTTTACATGTTAAGGTGAAATGGAGTCAGTTCCATTTTATATGTAGGGGTAAAGTGGGGTCCATTGCACCTTACATCTATGGTTGGAGTGGGGTCAATTCCACTTTACATATATGGGTGGTGGGATGGGTCAATTGTACCTTACATATATGGGTGGAGTGGGGTCAATTGCACCTTACGTATTTGGGTGGAGTGGGGTCAATTCCACTTTACATATATAGGTGGAGTGGGGTCAATTGCACCTTACATATATGGGTGGAGTGGGGTCAATTGCACCTTACATATATGGGTGGAATGGGGTCAATTCAACCTTACATATATGATTCACGTTTTTGGGTGGGCGTGTACGTCAATTGCACCGTACGTGTTCGGGTGGGCGGGTAAAATTGGAGCAGGAGAGGATATGGAATTATGACACGATTTCAGTATGGGTCTATGTATGGCATATTGAAATATGTACGGTGCTTCAGCATCTATATGTAAGGCGTTTAGTTGCTGAAGCAAGTCAGAGGGCGTTAGGGCATCGCTTAGCAAAGCTCTTAACAACCCGACACAGGAGTATCCTGCTTTGAATACATACTACTGTTTAAGAGATTTTCCATGCGTTTACTGTTTTTGAAAAGACCCGATCATTTTGATAAGAATATTCCCAACCAGTACAAATCTAGAATAACGTGAGTTAATTTCTGAGTTTTATAAAAAATAAAGACAAGCGAGGAAACGAAAGGAATTTAAAAGTCAACATTGCTGTACTATAATTATATCAAAACATTTCAATGAAACATAAATAAACTTATTTATATTAATTAATGAATACTATACAAATATAAATAAGATAACAGTTTTTTTAAATTTCTTGATAATTATAGAGTATTTGATAGGGTAAAAAGGATTTTTTGAATGTTAACCATTAATTTGTAAAGAAACCATGCTCGACGTTTTGACTATGTAAAGCACTAAACCTAAATTACGAATAAAAACTTGGAAAAGGCCCGAGTTGTACAAAGTCAAAACGTTATGTAGGGATGGGTGGGTCAATACCACATTACGTTTATGAGTGGGCAGTGGGGTATAGATGGCTGGATGGGTCATCACAATCATACGTGTTTGGATGGACTTCACGAAATGTTAGAAAATGTCAAAAATAATGTTGTGTCATGATTATATTTATTATGACACAACTTAGTTCATAGTTAAACATGTTTTACTTAAATAGGAAACAACGTAATTGGTATGTTTGTAAAACACATGTACAGAACATAGAAAACAAATAACATAGGACTAAAGGTTAAGCAGCATATACATTTAGCTAGTACACTCATATAATAATACTTAACTAGCAATAAATACAGCAAATAGTTAAAGTCTATTTCATAGATATGATTTAGAGTAAACTTAAGGAAATACAATTGTAGTTACAGTCAAGTGGTTTGCTAGACTGCGTGTGTGCAATATTCCGCCCTTACCTTATTCTGCAAACAGACATTGCTCTTACCAAGCCATGCTTTTCTTTCCAAAATGATGTCGTAACATTAAAGGTTTCTTTTGAAGGTTTTTTGAAAAGTTTGTTTTATTAACTAAATAAAAACTGTGAAGATATTGTTGCAGATACTATTAAAAAAAAAAGACGTAATAGGCTGATAATAATTTAATTATTTAAGCCAAAATAGAAGATGTATGCCTAGATGTTAGAATAGAATGTAGATGTTTATAAGGTAATATGATATAAATTACTATGTTTTATTGCTATATGTATTAAAAATAATTATTTTATCTTATTAATTTGTTATCTGGGTATAATGCCTGAAACATGGTGGAATAGGAACTAACATTTTAAACTATCAGCATTTTCAAAATATTTTACAGCTCAATTATATTTACTAACAAAGTTACAATTTAGTGTTTTAATAGATTAACTACGTTTATTATCCTTTTTAATATGTACGGAAAATGTACAAATGTAAGTACACAAAAAAAAAATTATCTGTTACTAGGGATAATATTAACAACTAATCAATAAGGAATCAATTTAAAAATAATATATTTAGCTATAAAAATTGTAAACAGTTTTATAAAATACATTGAAGATATTTGTTTATTGATTAACGACCAAAAGTGATTTCCTACAGTTATTATGGTACAGAAGAGGTAAATTCGAAACTAAAAATGATTATTGAAATGATTTACATCCTACAAATGTCTGTATCTTAATTAAATGAGGCAGATACATTTAAAAATGATATTTACTTTAGTCAAATATTTGTCGTCTGTTGTGCAGGACCAGTGGATTGACCCTTTACATTTTGATGCAACACCCTATGCTTGGTAAACAAATTGATGCTAAAAGAAGCAATTTTTATTTTACAATTGGTAACAACAACAACTTATCTTTATTATAATGAAAGAAACATTTTTAACCAATTTTTATAATATATATAAAAATTAAAAACAAATATCAGCCCTAAAAACTAATAAATACAATTGGTTTCCAATTAAGCTTTATCAAAATATTTATTTATCTTCGTGACGAAAGTAATAAATTGATATTTTGTGGCAAAAATAAATTAGTGTGCTGCATTATTTAATATATTACTCCTCTAATACTATACTAAATTAGTCCAGTGCGAATCTGTCTGCTCTAAGGATTAGAACAAAGGATATGTAATATTTGTGCTTTTATGTGCTTATTACAATACTCACAGGAAGGATTCATAGATTCAATAACCATGAATATACGAATATCCTCAAATATAAAAAAATTATTGTTGTTTATTGGATATCAATAAGTAAGGTTGTCTTATATCAAGGCACGAATATCATATTTAGGCCCAAGATTTATCTACCATATATTGTTGGAGACAAACGTTCAGTTATGCAAAAAGGTAAAACTGACTTTGAGTAGTGTTATAACATGATGATATACCCCTACTCGTCTCACACGTGAGTAGATTATTACTTTCAGATATATAATTGTAAAATAATTAAAACAACTGCGGGAGTCAAACAGTGAGCTTTATTACAGAACCAGCCTGTTTATGATTTGTGTCAAATAATTTAATATAAAATTTTATAGTACATTAACATATTATTTTTGAAATAAGTAAATTATACATTATTAAAATACATAAATAAATCTACAGGAGCCCGAAACTAAAAGGGAATAATTGGATCCGTTCATCATCCATCTAACTCCTGAACCGTTCATCATCCATCTAACTCCTGAACCGTTCATCATCCATCTAACTCCTGATCCATTCATCATCCATCTAACTCCTGATCCGTTCATCATCCATCTAACTCCTGAACCGTTCATCATCCATCTAACTCCTGAACCGCTCGTCATCCATCTAACTCCTGAACCGCTCGTCATCCATCTAACTCCTGAACCGTTCATCATCCATCTAACACCTGATCCGTTCATCATCCATCTAACTCCTGAACCGTTCATCATCCATCTAACTCCTGAACCGTTCATCATCCATCTAACTCCTGAACCGTTCATCATCCATCTAACTCCTGAACCGTTCATCATCCATCTAACTCCTGAACCGTTCATCATCCATCTAACTCCTGAACCGTTCATCATCCATCTAACTCCTGAACCGCTCGTCATCCATCTAACTCCTGATCCGTTCATCATCCATCTAACTCCTGAACCGTTCATCATCCATCTAACTCCTGAACCGCTCGTCATCCATCTAACTCCTGAACCGCTCGTCATCCATCTAACTCCTGAACCGCTCGTCGTCCATCTAACTCCTGAACCGTTCATCATCCATCTAACTCCTGAACCATTCATCATCCATCTAACTCCTGAACCGTTCATCATCCTTCTAACTCCTGAACCGCTCGTCATCCATCTAACTCCTGAACCGTTCATCATCCATCTAACTCCTGAACCGTTCATCATCCATCTAACTCCTGAACCGTTCATCATCCATCTAACTCCTGAACCGTTCATCATCCATCTAACTCCTGAACCGTTCATCATCCATCTAACTCCTGAACCGTTCATCATCCATCTAACTCCTGAACCGTTCATCATCCATCTAACTCCTGAACCGCTCGTCATCCATCTAACTCCTGATCCGTTCATCATCCATCTAACTCCTGAACCGTTCATCATCCATCTAACTCCTGAACCGCTCGTCATCCATTTAACTCCTGAACCGCTCGTCATCCATCTAACTCCTGAACCGCTCGTCGTCCATCTAACTCCTGAACCGTTCATCATCCATCTAACTCCTGAACCGTTCATCATCCTTCTAACTCCTGAACCGCTCGTCATCCATCTAACTCCTGAACCGTTCATCATCCATCTAACTCCTGAACCGTTCATCATCCATCTAACTCCTGAACCGTTCATCATCCTTCTAACTCCTGAACCGCTCGTCATCCATCTAACTCCTGAACCGTTCATCATCCATCTAACTCCTGAACCGTTCATCATCCATCTAACTCCTGAACCGCTCGTCATCCATCTAACTCCTGAACCGCTCGTCATCCATCTAACTCCTGAACCGCTCGTCGTCCATCTAACTCCTGAACCGTTCATCATCCATCTAACTCCTGAACCGTTCATCATCCATCTAACTCCTGAACCGTTCATCATCCTTCTAACTCCTGAACCGCTCGTCATCCATCTAACTCCTGAACCGTTCATCATCCATCTAACTCCTGAACCGTTTATCATCCATCTAACTCCTGAACCGTTCATCATCCATCTAACTCCTGAACCGTTCATCATCCATCTAACTCCTGCACCCTGGTTAACAAACCAAAAATGAAAACAACCCGATTAGTAATCAGTAATGAACAACTTTTCCCTGAAATTGAAAATAATTTAATAAGCCCTTTTTATAATTGAAACGTTTAGACAGGGGCAATTATGACCTACCTCGCAAACATCTTCCATGGGTGATAATGGCAAACAGCGACTCCCCCCACCACCACTTTCACTAACATTATGTAACTCAAACGAAGAACTTTGCTGGTGATAGCTGGAAAGCTGCAGTCAGGTTTCGTAGTGTTTTTACATGTCGAAGGAGGGAGTAGTTACATAACGTCTGACTGAGACTTCGAACTAAAATACTAAAACTTAACTAAAAACGGTATAATGTAAACATTGAACTTATCACTTTGAAGGGAGAAAGAGGTGACCATGTTTTCTGCTTGGTGAGTTCAAAGCAGATACAGAGGATAGACTGTCCTAAATTCCAACAGTGGGTGTATTTGAACAATTAGTGTTCTTTTGACAAACTGTGTACTTATATTGGCTGTACACTGATGTGGCATATATTTTGATTATATTGTTGTACTACGGAAATCATTCTTACGGTCTTTATATTTTCGTGGTAAAATATGTATTTTTATGTTTTAACTAAAATACTCAAGGCTTCATTTAATATCGTCTCGAACATTATACAATTTACTCCAATATGTACTTTACTTTATTAATGGCAAAAGGATGAACGCTTTTATACTAGCATCATTACTTTGTTTTTAACTCAAAACTGTTATTAGGTTTATTATGTTTACAGTCTATTGCATCGGTCCATGTCAAACGGTTCAACCACAGGAGATACTGCTCGTGTGGTCAGGAACACCTTGTATGTTACTCTGACAGACTACAAGCGCCTGCGAATGGTGAATGCAATGTTACTACAGTATCCAAATTGCCTACCTATAAGAAGTCACGGCACTCCCATTGCTTATGTACGTAAGAAGTGTTTACACAATCCTTTTTTATTCGTTGGAGAATGTCTCTCCTTTCCAACTCTCACACTACTTTACACTAGTTTAAAGTTACACTACTTACAGAACTAATTTTCTTTTCAATAAAAAAAACTTGCTGGATTGAAAAAATCTATATGGGAGTTGAATAATCTCTTGCGAACTGTAGCACTGTCGGAAACATTCTAAATGTACATTTCACACAAGACGATCCTGTAGAAGCTGAGTCAGGCTAGCTGATAACAAAATAAGTATTGGTGGAATACAGTAAACCTCAACTATGTATAATGTGAATTTATTAAACTGTATTTTAAATAGTTCATTTTTTAATCTTGTGTTTAAAAAATACAAGATAATCTCGAAAATTTTAAAATACAAGTATTAACATAAGTGTTATTTTTTTTTTTTTTTTTTTCAAGTATTACCAAATAAAATTAACTTTAAGTGTTTATAATATATATATATATATATATATATATATATATATATATAGTTTGACATGCGGTAAACTTTGAAAATGAGTGAACTGACTTTACTCTCTATAATTTAAATAAACTAGAAATTATTTAACATATCAATTATAAATTAAGAGTAGACGAATGTACTCCCGATATTTTAAAGACATTTTTGGACTCATGCAAATAAGACAAATATAACTCAGCATATTTATCAGTGGGAAATATATGAAATGATGAAAGAATCGGAAAATAAGGGAAACCAGTTTAACTTTTTTTCTGAGAAATAAGTTGACTAATTTTGGGTTTGGAAAATCGATAAAATTAATGTTTGCCATATTTTTTAAAGAATAAATCAATCGGACAATGTTTTAAGATTTCATAAAATAAAAAATTATATCAACATTTGTGGGAAATTCAAGCTCTAAGACTAGGAATAGTAGGTGCACGATACGTGTCTTCCCAATATTTGACGGTAGTTAAGTGGACCAGAAATTTGACAATGTTTTCACATGATAAAAATTAGTAAACCGCAGAAGTAGCATATTGATTTGTGGGATTATGATATACATGAAGAGAAAAAATAGTCAAAATAACACCCTACAATAGAACGTTAAAGTTAATAAGTGCAGTATAACTCCTTGTTCAGCTTAAGTCGTATAGAGGTCCGGCCAGACTGTGCGAGTTGATTTTCATATGACATCCGAGATATTTGTTTGACTATAAGGACTTTTATGTTTAATTTTTTAGTAAACACTTCACTTTCAAGACCTTTGCATGAACGTTTTTCAACAAATGAAGAACCAACCATTAGTTCAGATGGGGATTCGAACCTTGGACAATGTACTCCGCAGCCTGAAACCTTAACCACTGAGAATCACTCCGGTACTTAGATTAGATTATATACCAAACTAAACTTATATATGAATTTTAGTGACTAAAGCTAACAAAATATCAAAATTCAACGCACTAAATATTGACATTGAGTTAAGTTTTGAAGTAAACAGCTCTTTTGGAAGAAATCGGAAAGTTTTCAAAGTATCATTGAACTTCTGCGTAAACATCACAGAGAGTTATCGTTATCGACGAAAATAACTGCTAAGAACCCAGACCCAGGGGAGACCCCATCAACGTTTTTGTTGTTAAGTAGTCCGTCCGCTCATAATGTTAAGGAAACGTACAACCGTCTACACGTGCTAGATGTATTTAACTTAAATATTCTTATGGAGTACAATCTGAAGATCATGTACCTCCTTGAACTTGACATAGGGTTGATTTTAACTAACTAAATGATGTAAACATATTTACATTAAGTTGAGTATTATCAGGAAACAGTTATAAACTATAGCAGTAGGATAATTAGGTGAAAAGAGGTACTATTAAGATGTTTGGAATTCAGCATATTTAGTTTTAAACAATTGTGATAATAATAAACAAATCTATATATTTGAGAGAAACATATTTTATCTTACTGCGTCTATTGTGTAGTCTCAATTACCTTAGGGTTCTGATTGTGATATATGAATGATATAGTTTTGCCTAACTGAATAAATGCAAAAAAACAAGCTTATTAACTTCTTGTTTGCTTCATATTACGTTTAAAATCATAATTATGGCCATAGTTCAAAGTGAATAAAAAATTATCCAGTATTACATGGAAAAAGGGACGTACAATCATCGTACTAGAAGGGTTACATAAGAAGGTAAATTTCACTGAAAACATAAAGCCAAAAATGATTGCTTAAACCAAATACAAAAGATTAAAAATTAATCTAGATTTGTGTGTATAAGACACTAGCACGTAGCAAAAAGCAATGATCTACAATTTTTAGCATTAGACTTAATTTTTAATATTCATTCATTACATACACATATACATAATCCAAAACTTATTAACCATCTTAAAAATTTGGGGGAAAAAATTACTTAACTTGTGTTTTATTATTTATTATTATTTGGTATATAATAATAAAACAATTAACTTGGTATAAATAATAAAACAAAATAGCAAATCATTTTAAATACACAGACATACTAATAGTACTAATAACGCCTTTGGATACTATAACATAGTACAATTTTGTTTTGTTAAATTTATAATTTTTCAAATGTCAATAAATAATCTGCTTTTTATTTTCTATTACTAATTAAAAACAATTGTGAGTTAGATGACTGAGTACTCTATTGTACAACATTGTTCTATAAATGCTTGTTCAATCCAATTTGGCATTGTTTTGAGTTTAGCTTTAGGACAATTGAGGTAGGCTTAATGCAGGTCTGGTTGGCATTAGTTATGTGACGTACATACGTGGTTTAGTTTAGATAATGAAGTAAGATATTTAATGTTACATTGTATTTAAGTGTTCAGACAAAACTAATATGTATTCAGAAATACATAACAATTACTCCTTAAATTCAAAAGGATTGGTTTTTTTTAGTTCAAAATAAATAATTCTATATCCTGGTAGATGATGTATATTAATTTATTTTTTAGCACATAATCTTATTCGACTACAATATTATAGTTTCTTGTTACCATATTACGTGTCGGTAGAAATACGTATAATACAAGTGAACTTGAAACAACACAAATTTGCTTCAATATGAGTAAAAAATAAACAATACTTTTGTGAATCCCTCTGGACTGAGGATGGTTAATGTAGACCAAAATCGATTACCGAAATATTTTATTTATGTTTTTTTACTCATATTGAAGTAAATTTCTGTTGCTTGGAGTTCACTTGTTTTATGCAAAATGATCTACTTGAAAGTAAAATTGAGTGTATTATTTCGTATTTTAAATTGTTTTGTACATATTTTTTATATTTGTATAATATAAGTTATCTAAGAAATTGTTTTCAATACATTTAAGATTGTTAAACAGTATTGATTATTTTTATGTGTTATATACAAAGAGAAGTCAAATGCTAAAAATTCTAGATCTTTGCTAGAAAATGCTAGAAGTTTGCCAAATAATAGACACGGATTGTCAGTCTGTTGTATTACATAACTCCGATATGTATGTCATTAAAAGCTGTAATTACTTTACAAAATTATGGGTAGTTTTTCTGTACAATTTGTTTTTACACGTCGTATATTTGTCTCATGTATATTATTATTAATGATATTATGAATAAACTTAACATTATTATTAAATGTTTTGCATAGCAACCCAACTTGAGTTATTTCAGTTGATTTTTTTATTGTAAAATATAAAAATAGGTTTACACTATGATTACTTAAAAAATATATTACAGTTTATAATGTATTTTTATTTTAACTGTAATTAGAAGGTGTAAACTTAAAACAATAAATGAAATTGATTTAGCAGCAAAATAACCTTGCGGAACGTAGAAAGAATATTGAGAATGCTGGGAAAGACTTCAATGTCATCAGGTGACTGTGGCTGGCGGGAACGAAATCTGAGGCACATGTACTGCCTGCACGCCATTTAACGTCGGCTTGTCTTCAACTACTTAGATAAAAGTCTTGTTATAGGAAGCGTAAATTAGTGAGAATAATTTGCATACTAAGTAAAACCGGACACAGTGCTTCATATTATTTCGCTAAGATAATTGCGGTTATTACGTAAACTACAGTTATAACATGTCTGCAGTAACAATAGTTTTCAATAATTGGAATTTCCAGTCTCTTGAGAAAGGATTTTTTACACAAGTCAGTTGTACTAGGCTTTTGAAGTTATTTTGATTAAAGCTTGTATTTAAAAACCTGCCTTAAATTAAAGAAGTGCAGAAAGAAGTTTAAAATCATAATAATTAGTGATAATTTTCAGATTCATAATTAAAAATACAAGAAATAAAATTCACATCATACTCACACATCATTAACTAAATAAAAAATAAATAAATAAATAAAAAACAAATACAACAAATAGGATCAAAGTGTTTAGATTTTTATCTGAAATTAAATATAAGAAAAGAAAACAACTTTAATATATTCAAGATCAAATTAGTAAAACACTTATCTGAGGCTGCTTTATATTCAATAGAAAACTTTTAGAACATGGAAAACAATAACTAGTAAAGAAAGAAACAACATTTTTTAAAAAGAAGTAGAAGAAGAATACTGTATGTACAAATTTCAATTTAACACGCAATAAAAATTTAAAATATGTCCTTAAAGATGCAACCAAACTTACTTTGATCTGTAATACTTGTATGTATTATTATTTTAATGACAAATAATTCATTTCAAATAAATATTAGTCTACATAGATTAATGCTATCAAATAATTGTACACCTAAATATTTGGTGTCGTAAAGTCATAGCTAACTGTTATAAAGTCATTCAGACTTACACAGTTTAAATCTCTAAAATAGGGTCCAACTTATAACTAAACAGTTTCAACATACAATCGATTGTCATAATGCAGTTTTGATTTAACGAGTTGCAAACTGTAAGACACTTTGGCAATGAACATTAATGATTCAGGGTATATTGTGGTTTTACAGCATCTACTAACATTAATGGCTCCTGTCCAAGCAGGCCTAACCAATATCGTATCCCACATTTGACCTAGATGGCAAGCTCGTGAACTGTCCCGTCTACCTGTAGTACTGAAGTAGTCAAGTGCCGGTACTGCACTGCAGTTACTAACGGCAATACAGGAGGGAGGTTTCCTACTCCAGCCTTGTGTGATACGTAGTACATTTAACCAAATAATTTATTTAATTTTAAAGTAATACTTCGACCATAACTATAACGAAAATATTTACTATCCAATTTTTTGTTTGTAACCCTGTAGCATATTAGAATATGAAAATATAAGTTTCTAGACTATTCGTTTGTTACACAAATTTTGTTCAGTAAAGTATTGTTATTTTTCTAATTCTGTAAGATTTAGTGAGCTTAAATACTACATACAACACTTATATGTGTTGTTTTTACCATTTAGTTATAATATCACGTTTACCAAATGCAGTTGGGGGGGGGGGCGTCCGCGTGAGCTTGTCGCTGTGTGTACGACGCGTGTGGCCCTTAAGAAAAAAAACTGTACATTACTGTTGATTGTATTATACTTTTGGGGTGAGTCGAATGTCTAAAAAAAATATATTTAGAATTTGACTATTACAAAACATGGTGTAAGTTCGTCCAAATAAAGAGACCTACTTGTACATTAGGCAAATATTTACATAAAAAAATCTTAAAACTAAAACAATTTTCATAATTAAATCAAATTTGTCAGATTAATTATATTTTATATTTAGTTTTAAAATAAGGTTTTGCTAAGCCGACCTGTTCTTTAAATGAACTCATCTCAAGGTTTGTTAAAAGGGCCTATTCAGTAGACTCAATTTACCAAAATTAGTGAAAAAAAATTAAAAAAAATACCCCTAACATATTTAGAAGGCTAATAAATATTTTCATACCAAAATTAAATTTTATAAAAAATACAGCTGCACCAAAATGTATTAATACAATAAATTGATAATGATGAAACAAAGTTTTTTACAATAGAACATAAAGTTAATATAACGTCTGTACTAAATTATTCTGACACCAATATAAATATAAAATACTAAGGTTTAAGTAATATTATTTTAAAGAGAAAACAAAATGTTTGCTTTATGGGTAGATGGTTAAAAACATTCAGCTATTAATGTTTCTAGCAGAAATATGTTATTAGTTCAAGACTGAGGTAAGTTTTGGAAGTCTGGTTTTTATAACATTAAATTTAATGTGTCTTGAAAAAACAAACTAAATAAAATCGAGTTAATTGATTACAATTAAAATAAAACGTGAGATTGAAAAATATTCCTCCATAATACCGCAATAAATTTTGAATTTGTCCATCATGAAAAAACAGAAAATAGATGTCAGCAATTTCCATCATATTTTCACTCTCAACTATAGTAATTTTGTTATATTTAAACTGTAACTAAAGTTTAAAACTATTTCCCAATATAATGTTGAAATTGTTGTTTGGTATATATTATAACGGTCAACTTATAAATATATGAGTGGACTATTACAACACAAGTCAGGAAATATGAGTTTTTGGGGCGATCGTGACAGCTCAGCTGTGAGATCCTGGATAAGTTACTAAAACAATTGTTGTCAGCCTTCACATATTGAAAACCAGTACATTTGTATTACAGGTAGGAGAAGTTACGTACAGGAAGGGTCATTCATAATTCATCCTTTAAATTCTTGCATATTCTTTAGTAAGGCGCCGATCATCAAGAAATGGGCGAATATGAGGGGTGAATGAGTGTGATGAGTGAAGTTGAACAAGTGTAGACATTGTTACTAACTAAGGTCGTCTGTTCCTCCGAAACAGTTATTTATTAATAGCCCAATAGCCATGGAAACTAAGTTTTAAGTGGAATCCGAATCACGTAGTATTGGTCTAATTTTCAGCTAACTGACAAGCCTGATATCGCTCAGTTCTCTTCCCTACACAACATCTGATCGTAGACTTACCATTCTAAATGGACACGCCAGACTTCTCTAATACGGTAGTGTCCACGTCGATGGCAACCATTGAGTGGACGCCGTGTCGGTATTAAGAGGAACGAGCATATATAAGCACAATACATGGTGATCGATTGCTTTTGTGAAACATTCTGGTCTCAGGAAGGTAAAAGTTGAAGTACCATAGTAGGCTATGTATACAATTTTTGATTATATTGTAATACTAGGGTGTATCCCTGCACGCTTCGCGTACCAACCCCGTCACTCGCTGTACTCGTGACACGTCGAACGTCGGCCTCGGCAAGTGACTTTTGGCAACAAATATTAGTATTAAGTACTGTAATGTACTTATACAGTAGTTTGTACATTTATTTCTGGTATCGTAGCTCACTCATTGCACATAAGTTTCAACCTAATTTTATAAATTCAACATTTAAACACTCAATGTCGATCAAGAAAAATCTATAACCTTCATAATATTATAAACAATATTATTTATATTCTAACAGCTGTTAACATTTCGTAAACTTCACTATTTACATTTTAACAGCTGTTAATTTTTGATTAATTTAAGTCTCTATCCGTGTTATTCTCATGGCCAAAAAACTTACTTTGAGAACTTCCTTTTTGGTATAAATGCATCCATTAGGGTATAAATATTGGAACGTTAAGACCATAATGCACAGCTACGAATAGACACATATTTTTTGACAGCTAAATCGTTAAAATTGACAAAGAAATAAGGGAGAAGTTGCGTTGACAAATACGGCTCATACCGTGTTATATATAACGATATGTGTTGTGTGGCGCTCACTTGTACTGTATTTTTTTTACTCAGCCGCACATGTTGCGTTATATACTTATTATTTTCATTGAGACTTAATTATTTTATTGCTGATTTATAATATTTATTAATTATATAAATAATATACTGCCTTACTTGCACAATCCATTTCAGTTTTATTGCGATGTATACATTTCGGGGTTAACCCCATCTTCATAGCATCTTAAAATATAAAACTACGCAAACTTAGTTAATTTAGTACACTGTATAACGTTGCGGTGTATAAATTAAATAAATATTGAAACAATTCGGATTAGATTCTTAACCTTCAAACATTTCAAAATTTATACACCACAACGTTATACAGTGTACTAAATTAACTAAGTTTGTGTAGTTTTATATTTTAAGATGCTATGAAGATGGGGTTAACCCCGAAATGGTTAACATCGCAATAAAACTGAAATGGATTGTGCAAGTAAGGCAGTAAATTATTTATATAATTAATTTTACACAATTCAGAGCTACATATTGAAATATAATATTTATTTTTATTTTATAATAATGACTATGGCAGTCAAATTAAGTATTAACTAAACTACTTAAAACTTCCAAATTTATATAAACTTTATATACAACGTAAGCCAGAAATGAAAAGTAATATTTTCTTTTACGGTGAGAAATAAATGCTACAATCTATTTCCAATAAATATATTGCTATAAAAGAACGTTTCAAATATATTTGTTGCATCCCCCAAACCCTCTTTGATCTTTACTGCTCGTAACATTTCTTCTCAGAATGTTCTTCATCGTTATGACTTCACATTGTAGTACATAAGTAAGGAAAAATATTGCACAATATAAATTATTTATCCTTTATTTATTTAGGAGAATAATAAATAAATTATTCTCCTTTATATAATTAGGAGTGTCATTGTTTATAAATTATGACACTCCTAATTATAATAATAGAATACGAGGCACTAAGTGAATTTATTTTAATTTAAGAACGATCATGTAAAATAGTCTGATGACTAAATTATCGTTCTAATGACATGATTAACAGCACTATCGGCGGGACTCGCTATGTGTTTGTATGCTTACGGCAATTCTTATGTTATTAATAAAATAATGTTACCATTATATTCTTAATGAAAGGAACGAATCTAATATTTGTTAGCAATACGTAAATAAAGTTAGTACCATTGTAACAAAAAGGAATGATTAGTGGGCAAAAGTAAAGTATTTCAATGTTAATCATAGGCAGTGTTAAATTAGAGAAAATTTATAAAAATTTAATTAATTTTGTAACAACTAAGGCATTACATTAATTTAGTTCATTAAAATACTCTTTCCTAAGGTTAGGTCATTTAATTTAATATAGTAATTTAATATAGTTATTAATTAAAATAACAACCCTCCTCTGAACAATGTTCAATTTTTGAATTTACTGCAATATAATTATTATTAATTTCTCTAAGCTAGGGTCTAAATGTCTCCGTTACATTTACTTCAATTTCACTAAAATCCTCCTAAATCCATAGTCGTATGGTTTTATTTAAAATCTCCCTATAGTAGTTTAATTTTTATTACAATTATATTATACATTTATTTATAAATATATTTATATAGTATTTATTTATTACATCAGTTACTCCCTTCATGCTTTATTAAGTCTTCACACTATTATTCTCATTTTCTGTTAGCTTGAATCTTAACTTTTACATAGTAAGAAAAATAAAGTAAAAGAAAAATAACGTTAAACGTTGTATTTACGAAAACCAATACGTTGTGTAGTCTGTGTTTTGAGACTAGATGTTTAAAAACAGATGTTGCTAGATTTTCTAATCTAGCAACATCTGTAGGACTACTTTCAGTTTAAATTTCAGGTCTAAATTATATTAGCTTATTTTATCATAACGTAATTTTAGCAAAAACTACCAATATTGGCTTATTTTAGTAGTTTAGACTTATAATTCAAGAGTTTACTGAAGCTTTTCCTTAGATACGTCAGCTGGAACATTTTTTAACTGCAACAGTAAAGTTGAGATTGGTTACTTAAATATATTCAAATTATTAAATTTTCATTAAAAACAAATAAATTATAATTTCAACAAGTCCTTTCACCAGGAACACTGTAACAAGGCCTTTGCTGATTAAAGGCCTTGTTGAAACTATAATTTATTGGTTTTTATTGAACATTCAATAATGTGAGTATATTCTTCGCCAACGTTTAAATTACTTTGTAAACTGACTATAATGCTTAATTTAAGTTCATCTTTTAGCAAACAACCAATATTTATCTTTTTATTTTGATTTTATTCATTTTACGTTATGCTAAGTCAGAGTAATGAATTTTAAGTAACAGAGCAATGCAAACCAAAATAGCAGATACCAAAGCAGCAGCAAACTTGTAAACCAAAGCAGTACGTAATAGGGTTGTAATTGAGCGGAGTGTGCTTATTTTAACCCAAGTTGCCAAATTAATTTAAAATCACCTAATTAAATGATCAACATATCACATCTCCTATGCTTATAATTCTTTTTCTTTAACTAAAATGTTTTACCAAGACTAGACACAAGTTTTCGTAAAGGTTCTATTTTTAAATTCTTTTCAAATAAGCAAACAACTTTTTTATTTGAGACATTAATTTTTAGCAATTATTCTGTAATAGCTTTCTTTAATTTTAATTTCGCTATGGCTCGTTATTTAAAAGTTCTAAAAAAAGCAAAATAAAAACCCTTCAAGTTACATATAAGAGGGGTGGCCTAAAACTGCTATCTTATCTTACTCAAATATTTAATTAATCAGTCAATAGACCACCCTTGATCAATTGGTCTGTTAAAAAAAAGTTAAACCTATGGTAAAATTTACGTTATCATCCTGCATAAAAACCATTAGAATAAAGACAAAAAGATACAACCTTGAAACGAAAATATAAAAAGGTTATAAGTAAAAAATACATCTGAAAAGTTGTTATTTACCTTCTGCCAGATTTCACACTTGGACCTCCAATGCCAACTGACCACCCTAAACGAACTTTCTTAGCTTACCTAATCAAGCTGGTTTGAAACACAATCTCCCCCATGGGCCTATGATAAAATCAATAGAAAGAGTATTTCTCCCCATAACTTACTTTTTAATTTACAATCCTTTACTCAAGGTAATATAAGAAAAACTCCATTTTAATTTTAAGCTTATTATTCAATTAACAAATTTGTTTTATTAATATTCTTTCATTGTTAATTTTTTAATATCTTATATTGTACATGGAACAAATCAAGCCTTTAATTAAGGGGATTAAAAGTTCTTCTATACATTAAGAAACATAAAATCAAAGTATGTTGAAATCACACAACAATAAAAGTTACAACGTTATTGTAAAGTAAACAAATTCTATTAATAGGTTTTTAAGATGACATATAATTTATCTATAACGAACTCAAATTTACTTAACTCAAGACAAAGTAATGTCAGTCACAGAATGCTTTCACTCGGCTCTAAACGAGAACATTTTCAATCCCATCAGTAAATTGGAAATAAAACGGAACCTTAGATTCCCTCTTGCTTCACTAATTGCCTTTCGTTGTTTAGCGAATCAATTGAGGATTAATCGTATTAATTAACTTCTTACAAGTGTATGTCAAAGGGACAGCTCATTCCCTTTGTATTTTATAGACACTATACTTTAGAATATTTAATACAGGTGAAATTCTTCAAATCATAAAGTATAAAATTACTCTATTAGATATTAAAGTATGGTGGGACTAGAAATGTTTTAAATCTGAGTTAAATAAAAGTCGGTTTTTATGAAAAGTTTTTAATAAATAAGTATAACATTATACAAAGTAAAAAGTTGGTTATATTAAATATCCCATCATGATGGCGTAATATTGTGTTACGCTACATTATAATGATGCAAATGTAACATTTTAACAGTAGTTGGTAATATCATTTTAACCATGTTAGTAATAGTTGATCAATGTTAGTAACATTAATATTATTGCTGGATAGAATTTCAATATTATAAAATAGAAGTTACCAATAAATTTTCAGTTGTTAGATCAATGAACAAATATATATCTATAGTTGCTGGGGTATTTGCAAATATAGAGTATATTTCTGAATTATACCCCTTCTATAACGTAGATCACATTCTACCTTGGCTGAAAGCATCAATATATTCCAATCAGTGCCTTGACATTTGTTATACAACTAAACAATGTGTATACTTATTTTGTGTAAATGTTTATGATTTACTTCCTTTAAAAGTTGTCTAATTTTTTCAAAAGCTGTGAGAGGACATAAAGGTAACATATGCTAATCAAAAAAACAGTAGCCTATACCTTGCGGCTAAGATAAAAAAATTGATTCAGGTTGGATATTAAAATATAGCATATATTTATTTCGAATCTCCTATTAAATAGATTATAAAAATAAGAGAAGTGTAATCTTTCGTAAACATCATTCTCTAGGTATTTCCGATAGTAATATTACATACCATCTGCATCGAAACAAATAACCAATGTACGTGGAACACAGATACATGTACGAGCATCAGAAGTTTCTCCTGACAATTTATGACAGAATATATTCCATCATCGATGTCTGATGAAACCCATCGTCACACATATCATGCCCAGAATGTATTTGTCACAATCCCTCCCCCCCTCATTGATCTCGGCTGTCATAATATTTTTCATAAACCGTCACGAGACAAAACATGTCAAGATGACAGATGTATTAGGTTTTTTTAAACATGATTTATGTGACTGACTATCTATTATAAAATAACTATAAAACCTTGAAACGAAAACTTAAATTAAAATTGTTATTACTTACCCTACCCACGATATTGGTCGGCACTGGTCGCGCAGTGCTGTACCCCAGCTACATAGGGACAAAGTGTTTGGGAGATTGTAGGCGATATGTTGGATGATCGGTCCTCCTAATACCGACATGGCGTCCGCTTAATGGTTGCTATCGGCGTGGACACTACTAGATAAGTCTGGGGTGTCCATGTTGGGTGGTAATCATTGTGCGAATGTTGTGTGGGGGAGATAACTGAGTATCAGGCTTGTCAATTAGCTGAAAATCAGACCAGCACTACGTGGTTTGGATTCCACGTAAAGCTGTAGGTCCCTTAGTTGCCCTGGCTGTTGGGCTATTAAAAAATAGTCCTTTCTGAGGAACATTTGAACTCAGATAGTAACCAGACTACACTCATCCACACTCATTCTACACTCATATAACCATTCATATTCGCCTTAAAATACCAAAAACGTTGTGTCGGCGTCTCATATGTAAGAATAAGAATATAAATAGAAACCGTTAAAATAAATTTATTGAGTAGTAGTTAAATAATGAATACCTAATGTATGAAAATTTAAGTAGGATTAGGACCAAAACATGAACAATTAAATTTATTTCTGCAATAAAATAACAGACAAAAACAGCAAGAGTAACACAAACTGGAATTTTAAACAAGACCACATTAAGGCAATATATTTTTGATCGAAAAGTAGATCATAGTGTGACTGGATCTAACTACTGCAACAAACTACTCCAGTGAAAGAAAGATAGCTCATTTGAAAGAATGGAACCAGTAAGGACACAATGAAAGGACAAGAAGTTAAATTTGCATGTAATGTTCTTTGCACGCTATATGATAGACTGATCGGGCCAATATGTAAATGATAGAAAAAAATAAAATAAAATAAAATTTGTATATTTAATGAATCGTAGAAAATATATTTAGTGTTTATGTAATCGGAAAATAAAACGTTTGTAAATTCATACTGATGAAAGTACTCATTGGATTGAAAAATAATGTACACTATCACCTACACACAATATAATTAGCTATATACATATATGGTGTATATTTTATTTTGAATTACTGTATTATCTTGTAACGAATGGCAAGATATATTAAAATGTTATTTTAAATTGAAAATGACAACATTATGTTAGTGATGTAAATATAAAATCTGTTTGTAACAAATACTAAGTGGAAGCTGAGTCGCTATGTAGAGGGTACACAACAAAATATCAATTTAAATTCCACACTACCTTGCCTTCTCAGCTCAGTCAACTAAGCTGGCTGTAAATTAAAACTACTACGAAATTCACTTATAGAAGTGTTTATTCATATGAATGGATGAGTGAAGAAAACCAAACATATCATAATACTTGCTTTGATAACAATATTGTTAAATAGTGAGTTTACACTAACATCAAAGTCTTTTTAAAGTTAGTTATTGCACGTTTTCTTTGGAGTACTCCTAAACTCCCCAGGTATTCTTTTTGATAAAAGTGAGAGAGTTAAATTAGTTACGGAGAGGATACCTATCTGTATATCGGTCACGTTTCACAGACTTGATGATTGTACAGGTTTTCACACTGATTGTGACGCTCAATTGACAATTTTAACTTAGTCCACCAGACTTTGTGATTTTGATATAGAATTAAGTTATTTATATTTTGTAAGTTGCAAGTTAAATGTTTTTAAGTTAACACAGATCTGCTCTTCCCAAGCATTGTTTTAATAGTTACCATCATATCTTGAATGAAAGTTATTTAAAACTGACAGAAACCCATATAGGGTGGCAGTGACTGTAGTTCTTTCAACACTACTGAAATTTCTGTAATAAACGCTATTCTTTTAAAAACATTGCGATACACTGACTTCATACTGATGGATTTTATTAGTAATTTATTTTAAATAGTCCATTGTTATTATGTTTATTAGTTCATAAGAAGTTTCACAATAAATTGTTATAATACATCCTTGGATAAGTAACAAAAATACGCCTATCAACCCCCCCTCCAAATAAAACCAGTGATAACGGATAAAGGAACCGCAGTGCGGATATGTACCATGTGTGGCCGACGTGGGGATAACATAATGAGTTACTGAGAACTTTCCACCTCCCATACTGCTGTGCTTGTGTGCTTAACGAACCAAAGTATCGATGGTCGTTTACTATCGATATCAAATTCGCGATGCTACAATTTACAATTATAGTTAACAATATAATTTGAGGATTTGTAAAAAAAGTCTCTTAAATACACGTTTTTCTAAAAGAATTTATGTGATTAAAAAACAAAATTTCGAAAAAATTCTATACTTCCTTAGGCCTATGTTACATTTTGTAAATCTTATATTGCTAAAGGTTTTGCTCTTCTGAAAATTAAATGACTAAAATTACATTTCAATAAACACCATGTTTTAGGGTTTTAAAATTAAATTTTGTTTTGGCTTTTAGTGGGAAGGAATAGAAAATTAAGACACCCTCAACTGCTTAGCCCATTTTTGTTTTGTTGTTTTGTAGGCTAGTTTTAACAATGACTTTATACATGATTTCCAAAGCACAACATTTGGTGGTTCAGCAAGCAATTAATTTGGTGGATAGCAAAGCACCCCTAATCATAATACACACTTCTTCAGCCCCACAACAGAGCCTGCCTTCATTTTATATAGCTGAAGACATGTTTGCAAAAATGCCCTTTTAATATGCCATCTTAATAATTAAATTTCTTAAGCTTAAGAAAGTGGATTGAAAAGAATGATCTAACTCCAAGATGTAAAATCTTCATGGTCAAACCGGGAACTAAATGCGTGGTTTCCAAAAATAATGTTTGTAGTATATTCACAAATAAACAGATATATTCACAAATAAACAAACATAGTCATTTTTTCATTCATTCATCTCTAAGACGCCGATCGTAGAGATATGGGCGAATACGAGGAGTGAGTGTAGATGAACGAGTGTAGTCATTGTTACTATCAACTTAGCTCAGAAAGGACTATTTATTAGTAGCCCAAAATAGCCAGGGTAACTACGGGACCTACAGATTTACGTGGAATCCGAACCACGTAGTGTTGGTCTGATTTTCAGCTAACTGACAAGTCCGAACCTTGACTCCCATTCAACACAGACACTCCAGACGTCTTTAGTAGTATCTACGTTGATGAAAACCATTGCGCGGACGCCGTGTCGGTATTAAGAGAACCGAGCATAGAACCTATCGCCTACAATCTCCCAAACACTTTCTCCCCAAGTAGCTGGGCAACAGCACTGCGCCACCAGTGCCGACATTTTCAATTCAGTATTTCAAAATTCACACATTAGTGGAGCCACACCCATTAACACTGCTGTCACGAACTCAATTACGATAATCGAAACCATTACGTAGGGCTACAACGTTGTAAAATGAGTTAATCTCATCTAACTGAAGCCTATTTGAATAAAGTGATTGAATATATTGAACATTTTATAGTTTGAAATAAATAACATTTTTCATCAAGTGTCGCTCTAAACATATTAGTTTGGTAAATATTAAAACAAATATGTCTTGGCCTAATATGCTTTTTAAATACATAATAATAACAACGATTTAAAATATGAGATAATTTAGTTTTTTTTTATTTTAAAGGAACTTTTGAAAGCCTAAAAATAGCATTCTAAAAATGGTGCTGTCATTCTAAAAATCAGCAGTATTCAGAGGTTTTCTATCCAATCTACAACCATTATTGCATTAGAAATATGTTAGAAAAATTAATTTATACAATATGTAGATAATAAACAATGCGCCCACCCATACACGAACCATGGTATAGACAGGGATTGGCAGTATAATAAAGATAAGTGGTAGTATAAACATATAAAAATTAAGCTACTGAAAGGTTTTGATTTGGAAAGTTTTAAAATTAGGAGGAAAATTGATAAACAATTTAAGGTTACATTCAAATAAATGTAATAATGAAATATATACTTTTTGCTTTAAGCACATATTTATTTTTCAGGTCATTGGAATACCTCAAAACAACAGTTTTCCTGATAAAAACCCCCATAGTGAAGTTCTGCATTGAGATACAAATATTGACATAATAACATAACCAAAGTCGTAACATCTATTACTGGACAAGGCTTTATTTTAACTTCATCAGCCTAACGTTGTTTTGAGTACGGCTCGATTGTTATGTAACTAACAAATGTCAGAGCGAATGTTCTTAAAACGTTGTTTAAAAATAATGTTTTCAAATAGCGTTTTAACAAAATCATACTTCGAATAGTCCTTGAACCAACCCACTTCAAATTAGTGACTTATATTTTTAAATTATTTAATTGGTGCAATCTTACTATCGTCATCGACTACTAATTTTATGTAAATTTGGTCTTTGTTGTGTATACCACGTAGGTATTTCATGTAGAAAACGTTTCTTGAGATTCAATATTTTAAGCCTATTGCGAAGGCATAGTATAAAAGCCTTTTATGGAATCGTTCAGCTTTTATAATTTAGCGTGAAATAATTTAGTTTCACGATACGTATTAAAGCTGAACAAGTCCACAAATCATTCTATGCCTTCAACATTACTTTCTGTTACTTCTATGTTACTACTGACTTTATTTTCTTTTAAATTATGTATTTGAGGAAAACCTTTTATCCACCTATGCCAAGTCAGTTTTGTGAGCCTAAAAATATTAGTTATGACTGATTCCGTCTGATAATAGAAGGTGCATGTAAACCTTTTATAATATTAGTCAAATACGGACTTAAGGCAAAGCACCCCTAATCATAATTCAAACTTCTGCAGCCCCATAACAGAACCTGATTTCATTTTATGTAGCTGAAGACATGTTTGCAAAAAATGCCCTTTAATATACCAACATTGCATATTAATTTCCATCTTAATTAAATTGCCTAAGCCTAAGAAAGTGGACTGAAAAGAATGACCTAACTCCAAGAGTTCTCTGCCAAACCCTAAATCCAACTTCTTTCAGGTTTTACGGATTTACTTTAGTTTTTTAATTAGCATAATACGTGTTGGTACATATACAGTACAAGTAAACGTCACACAACACAAATTTATTACAATATAAGCACAAAATACACAAATATACTACAATACAAGCACAAAATGTACAAATATTATGGTGATCAATTTCGGTGAACCACGCTCACCTTCCTCAGACCAGAGGGATTCACAATAGAATTCTTTTGTGAATCCCTCTGGTCTGAGGAAGGTGATCGTGGTTCACCGAAATCGATCACCATAATATTTGTGCATTTTGTGCTTGTATTGTAGTATATTTGTGCATTTTGTGCTTATATTGTAATAAATTTGTGTTGTGTGACGTTTACTTGTACTGGATTTACTTTGAACAACAAAAGACCGTAGTATGACTAGTGGTCAAACCTGGTACCCTGCTTGCTCCATGCCTGCACCCCTTTACGGCTCTGCACTCTGCACTTAACGAAACCGAGTTCCATCTAGCCAATCTTGTCGTCAGTGCCAATCATTGAACAAACTATTTCAAATCAAATTTTATCAAGTTTAACATAAGACAACATGATACTTCACAATATCCTGTTGTTATGCTTGAAAATGAGCTTTTAGAGGAAACAGAAGATCATGTTTCCCCTACCTAAACAAAGGGACCTGGGAAGATCATGTTGACAGCATTTGCTTGAAGGTTACTTCAGGTATTTATGCCCTGTGTAACCTAGTTAATACCTGCACAGCTGAAGTCTTAAGAATGGCGTACTTCGGCCTTATCTATCCACATTTAGCCTATGGTATAAGACTGTGGGGTGGATGCTAAAACAAAAAATGGAACGAATACTCAGGCTTTAAAAAAAAAGCAGTAAATATAATTGCCAAGTTAAAATTCAGAGAGTCCTGTAGGGATTCCTTCAGGGAGGGATTCCTTGATTTGCTGACTCTGCCATGCCTATATGTCTTTTACTCTACTGCCGATCAAAGTGTAATCTGATTCAAGGTAGGGATGTTCATCATTATGAGACAAGAGGTAGAGACACTTTTCGTGTCCTGCAATATAGACTCACTACTTGCGAACGACTTCCTTCTCAGATAGGCGTCAGATTGATCAACAAGCTTCCTGAAGAGTTAAAGATGATCAATAACGAAACACGCTTTTAAGGCTCGTTTGAAACGCATTTTGGTGTCTAGAGCATGTTATTCGATTGACGAGTTCATGATGAGTCACTGGGATGATCCTTTTTGAAAATGAAATGTAATTTTTTTGCAAGGCCTGGTGTCATGGGTAAGAGAGTGGGTGTGCCATGTGAAAAAATTTATGATTGCAGCAGCTTATTGTTTAGAATGTCTGTGTGACTGAAAGAAACATTTTAAAGTATTGTTATACTGTTGGTACATTTTAATTAATAATATTTTAACCTATTTATTTTAACTATAATTCAATGCATAATTTTATACATTTGTATTAATGACTTTTGCTATAACAATTTTATTGTTCAAACAGCAATAAATATATTCTTATTCTTATTGATGGAAAATCATTAAACAAAAAATTGGTAAGGTGATTCTTTTGTGAATCCCTCTGGTCTGAAGAAGGTGGTTCACCGAAATCAATCACCATATAGTTGTGCATTTTGCACTTGTAATATATTTGTGCATTTTGTGAGAACGAAATTCCGCAGAATTTCAGTACCCAGAATTTTAGTAAAAGAAAACACTTTAATATGTTTGCTCTTCGTAAAACTTTACTGTTCGCAGGCGGAAAATGTTTTCCCCCAAAAATTACTTTTTTACTCTCAAAGTTAGCCCATTATATGAGTGTTTTGAGAAAAACAACTTAAAAAAGCGGATTGTATTATATCTATTATTTTAATAATATATCACCATTAATACTATTTATTGATCTATCTATTTATCTATTTATTGATATTATTTAATCTATTTATTGATATTAGGCCAAATTATAACCCTGTAATCTTTTTTTTAAGAAAGTGAGCTTCCTGGGCGTTCTATCTATACTTTCAATATGATTGTATTGAATATATTTTAGCAACACATTGTGTTTAAAGTAAGTTTGCTTACCAAGTCTAAAGTTTAAGTCATTTTTGTATCATTCATTTACAGATCAATTTGCACATGTCCTTAGTCATGGTTTACCATGTATTATGGTTTGCAAAAGAATTATATTATTGATAGATAATATCCTGTAGAATGACACTGTCTAGCAATTTAGACATTATCATCTCTAGCCTAGAAACACCAAGTATCCATTCTTAAATCATCGCGTAAAAGAAAAACAAACATTTAGCTGAACTCTGTGGTCTTCCTCTGAGGGACAGTAGACATTAGAGGAGGTACGTAGGTAGACGTTTGCTCAAGTACTAGATTAGTAACATTCATTCCTGTAGCAAATAACCATGTCCATCTCATGAAGAACCTTAAAATGCCATATTGTTTTTATAGTTAGTATAGGTAGTAGTATCCTGAATTGACCAGCTTCGTGGAGTTAATAATCAACCTACACTGTGAAAATACATCCTGGGACGTAATATTATGTAATAAAGGAAATAGCAGTCAAAGGGATTTGTAGTATAGGACATAAGTTCTGTCCATTCTGAGACATAAACTAGTCAACAGTTCCCCATAAAATGTTGACACTGGCAATGAGTTATACTCTGGGTGGTTTATACGCTGTAAAACGACAAGAATGTCTTAAAGAACTTTGTTCATTAGAAGTTTTTAGACATCTTCAAATAGTGAAATTGTTATGTAAATAACACGTTTAATCTACGAATTTGTTGTTTAAAATAAAGTTAATGGTTATAATACAATAATTGGTTTAAAATATATTTAGATGATTTTTTTATTATTTACTCTTTTTACATAGGATATTATAGCGGGGAAAATTGACATCTTTGATATTAACTACATTGATGTATTACACGAGAAAGTTCAAGTATGACAATGTGTCTCAAGTAATTATCTAAACAAATTACCAGACATGGATAAGATATTTTTTGGGGCATAAAGGTATATTTAAAGTTGTATATGCAAACTTATACACCATAAAAAATAAAAACTCCAATGTCATAATGGTGTTTTAGGCGGACAGTTCACAATTCACAGAGTTATCTTTGTTAAATAACACTAAAACATAGTAAATAAATAGGTACACAACACAAGTTAATTAGTTCAAAGTTATTTTAAACGGAATTACTTCTAATTAACTACGTCATGCAATAGTAATTACTTGTACACTGCAAGTCATTAGCAGGTTTATGTTTCACTTGAGTGTACAGAAATTTGCAAAGTATGTTTCCTGCAATGTTGCTTTTAAGTAATTAAGCTCATTATGTGTTTGTTGTCGATAAATGTAGTACAGTATATAGTTTGTTATAAAGTTCTTTCTCCGGTACACAAAAAGTAATTCTTTCAGTTGGAGCAGTACCTTGCAAATCAAAAAGTCCTTCTTATAGGTGTTAAAGATTACTTACTTTAGTTTTATTTACCTTATTTTTTGTTGGTCTATATATTTTAGTTCGTTGTATAGTACTACTATTTCAACTGGTTCAAACAATTATACATTTTATAAAATGGTTATAATACAATAGTTTTATAAAATTTGGATGTTATAAAATAAAGGGATGTTTCACAAACAAGGATTTTATTACTATTTGTAACACATGCTTGTTAAACAACAATACTTATTTTGAATAAAATTTTGCTATTTTAGATTAAGGTTAAATGTAAGAAATGATCTCGAGAGGTCCTAATTTAGATGTCCCAATCTAAACGTGTTTTTTTCGTTAAAATATCTAAATCTGTAACCGAACAGGAATGGACCTGATTTACCATTTTAAACATGAATTCAAGGTAAATCTGTAATACATTTATAGCAACATTTTAAAATTAATTGTCTAAATTGAAGTGCATAGATGGATGGAAGTGATCCACTTCAATAGTGTTGAACTTATACTCGTATTAACCAAATATTTATGGTCAATCCTAAGCTGCCTTTTCAATGTGATTGTAATGCTGGATTGAATATATTTTAGCAACACATTGTGTTTAAAGTAAGTTTGCTTACCAAGTCTAAAGTTAAGTCATTTTTGTATCATTCATTTACAGATCAATTTGCACATGCTCTTAATCATGTTTTACCATGTATTGCGGTTTGCAAAGGAATTGTCCTAACCAGGCTTATGTTAGGATACCAGGCAAGGGTTTGCTGGTAGTATCTGCCACACAATAAATTTCATCATCGATTTCCGATCAAGTTCATTGTCATACAAGACCATGTCCTGTCCAAATATATTTGTTACTATCATCAACTCTGGTGGTCTTTTGTCGTTATCATATATTTCCTTTCTGTCTCTTTTATTGAGTGTCTTTTATATTTTTATGAATATGTTGTGGTTAAGGGGAAACTTTGACATATATGTTAGTAGGCTTTATTATGTGATATCTTATAAATTATATTTGATAGTATTAAAATGCAGTGCATAATTTTAAAAATATTATTATATTTAAAATTAAAGTAAGTACTTTAGATAAATAACGAAATTTAGGTGCAAAGAGATTAATGTTCATTTGATGATACAGTAAACCTCAAGCTGTTGTTACTAAGCATATTACAGTCGACAATGCGTATCTCTGGGTTCGACAGCCTCAACGATCTGAATTGAGAGAGAAGACGTGGGAGGATTGGGTACGAGAAAAATCAGCTAACAAGGAAATCCGATATAAACTCGGATGTGTTTACCTATTTATCGAAGACAGGATTGTTTACGAGTCTGGGTAGAAAATCAGCTACCAAGGAAATCCGTTAGAAACTCAGATGTGTTTAATTATTGAAGGCAGTGTTGTGTACGAGTCTGGGTAGAAGAATCAGCTACCAAGGAAATCCGATAGAAACTCGGATGTGTTTACCTATTTATCGAAGACGATTGTGTACGAGTCTGGGTAGAAAAATCAGCTACCAAGGAAATCTGATAGAAACTCGGATGTGTTTACCTATTTATCGAAGACGATTGTGTACGAGTCTGGGTAGAAAAATCAGCTACCAAGGAAATCTGATAGAAACTCGGATGTGTTTACCTATTTATCGAAAACAGGATTGTTTACGAGTCTGGGTAGAAAATCAGCTACCAAGGAAATCCGATAGAAACTCGGATTGTTTACTTATTGAAGGCAGGATTGTGTATGAGTCTGGGTAGAAAAATCAGCTACCAAGGAAATCCGATAGAAACTCGGATGTGTTTACCTATTTATCGAAGACGATTGTGTACGAGTCTGGGTAGAAAAATCAGCTACCAAGGAAATCTGATAGAAACTCGGATGTGTTTACCTATTTATCGAAAACAGGATTGTTTACGAGTCTGGGTAGAAAATCAGCTACCAAGGAAATCCTTTAGAAACTCGGATTGTTTACTTATTGAAGGCATGATTGTGTACGAGTCTGGGTAGAAAAAGCAGCTACCAAGGTTATCCGATAGAAACTCGGATGTATATACCTATAAAGACATCTCTCACTATGAAGACTGTTTTGTTTTTTTCTAATGTGGTCGATTAGCATAATACATATTAGCAGAAATATGGACGAGTGAAAATGCACAACACAAATACATTAAAATATAAGTAAAAATTGCATTAATAATTATGGTAATCAATTTCAGTAAATCAGGTTTACCTTCCTGAGAACAGAGGGTTTCCTACTACGTTTGCACGTTTGCGAACCTCTCTTGTCCGAGGAAGGTAAACGTAGTGTACTGAAATCAAGGACCATAATACGTATATGTGCAATTTGTACTTATAGTGCAATATATATGTAATATGTGACGTTAACTTGTTTGTATTTAGTACGAGAATTAAAAAAAATAAAACTATTTTATTTTACTATAATTTTAAAAGGACGGAGACAACAGATTGGTTGTTTTATCAATGTAAAAATTCTACTATCCCCTTTGAATCATTATACTGTATTAAGTTATAGAGTATTTATTTAAATATTTTTTATGGTACTTTTTCTACACTATTAATGTATGATGATATATGTTACTTATAATAATTTACTATACATAATAAATAAATACAAAACCGTGTATATGAGATTTTTCATGCACCATAAAAGGAAAAAATTTAGAATGAAAAAAAAACAAACATATACGTAGAATTTTCAATAACATTTTACAATTTTTGAAAATGAACAGAAGGAGCCCCATTGTTGAAATTGTAAGAACTTTTCAGACGTTAAAGTTTGTGGTTAAGTTCGATTAAAAACATCTAACAACTACAAATTAGTAGAGAGTGAGCTCCCCGTAGGCCACATGTACATTACTCTGCGTTATTATTGACCCATTTTCTTCCTTCCCCAAGGATATGTATGTAGCACGTGTTTGGAATAGCATTATACCTGATTAGTCTATATTAGTCGTAGCTTAGTCTTAGATATATGTTCTGTCCAAAGTACTTAGTTGTAAGACAAACCGAATTATATTACCTTCATCACTATTATGGAAACAATAATGTCAAATATAAATGTATACTTACAGGAAATATGTCTAGCTCACGTTACTGTTAACAACATAACCTGAAAAAAATACAATACTGTTAGTTTAGTTAAGTTTCTTAGTATATTGCGTGTTGGTACAGACATAATATCAATGTGTCACAATACAAGTAAAAAATACACAAATACTATGTTGACGAATTAAGTAGACCACTTCCTCAGATCAGATATTGGTCCACAGATCAGATATAGGATACACAACAGAATATTGGTCGGATAACTACAATAAACCGATTTATAAAGTATTAAACTTTAATGATTTATAATTTATAAAAGTTGTATTCGGTTCGGCACTAATAGTCGAATCATTATGACTGTCAGGAAGACAATTGACCTGACAGTCTTTTGTAAGGCTATTAGAACAGTCTCACAACGGTTGTTACGTTATTTGTGAGCTAAAGAACGCAGTACGTATGAAGGGTAAATACGAGTAGAAGACCCCCCTCACTGCACGCATGTTAGTGAACTATAGGGTTGTGAGCAAGATGGTAAATA
Organism: Stictocephala bisonia; assembly: GCA_035578905.1. Taxonomy (NCBI): domain Eukaryota; kingdom Metazoa; phylum Arthropoda; class Insecta; order Hemiptera; family Membracidae; genus Stictocephala; species Stictocephala bisonia. Next base: position 25,988 of record JAQJVL010002731.1, on the reverse strand, counting down.
TCCAATATGTCAGTTGGGAAATAAAAGAAGTCGGGAAGTGAGGGGAGCACCTGTGATCCATCAACGTCGTTCTATATGGTGTTTTTACTGATATGCGGTGAATTAAGAGATCTGCTATCACCCTTTATTGAGTTACATCAATTGAGATGTAACTCAATACTGAATATGAGCTCATTATTGGCTTAAATGCCAAAGTTTTTCACTGTATTTATTAAAATCACAACATTCACATTTTGATAATTTTTCAAATTTATGAATATTTTTGTTTGGAGTATAAGTGTATTTTAATTTTTTTTTTTTACTTCACCCGCCAATTGACATGAGCCTACAGGCCTGTGCGTTAACTTTATTTAACGAGTGAAGTACCGACCGTTGGCTCAGTGGGGATTCGAACTTTGTACCTTTCCCTCCACAGTACGAAGCCTTAGCCACTGAGTCACCACGCCGTGTGTGTATGGGTGGGCGGGTGAGTCAATACTACTGTACGTGTATGAGTGGGTGGGTGAGTCAATACCACTGTACATGTATGGGTGGGCGGGTGGATCAATACCACTGTCCGTGTATGGGAAGGCGAGTCACTACCACTGTATGTGTATAGATGGGTCACTACCACTTTACGTGTATGGGTGGGTGGGTGAGTCAATACCACTGTACTGTATGGGTGGGTCAATGCAATTGTACGTGTATGGGTGGGCGGGTGGGTCAATACCACTGTATGTGTATGGGGAGGGGGTTACCTTTTGGATCTATATTCATATTCAGGTACCAAAAGAATCTAACATGATTATCAACGTAGTTTTAACTAAGTTACATATACTTAAATTATTAATCTTTTTTTTCCAAAGAAAGATTCTTAAAAGCAAATAATGGAGTTATATCAATAGTTAGAAATATGAACACAAAATATATATGCAGTTAATCGCGATTAATTTAAAATACACTTCTACTCCAAACAAAAATATTCATAATTTTGAAAAATTATCAAAATCTGAATGTTTTGATTTTAATAAATGCAGTGAAAAACTTTGGCATTTAAGCCAATAATGAGTTCATATTCAGTGTATACTCACAATGGTTATTAACTTACGTTATTTGTGAGCCAAAGAACGCAGTACGTATGAAGGGTAAATACGAGTAGAAGACCTGCCTCGCTGCACGCATGTTAGTGAACGAAAGGGTTGTGAGCAAGATGGTAAATATCCAATATGTCGGGAGGGAAATAAAAGAAGTCGGGAAGTGAGGGGGGAGCACCTGTGATCCATCAACGTCGTTCTATATGGTGTTTTTACTGATATGCGGTGAATTAAGAGCTCTGCTATCACCCTTTACTGTGATGTAACTCAACACCGAACGTGAGCTCATTATTGGCTTAAATGCCAAAGTTTTTCACTGTATTTATTATAATCACAACATTCAGATTTTGATAATTTTTCAAAATTATGAATATTTTTGTTTGGTGTAGAAGTGTATTTTAAATTAATCGCTTTTAATTTAAAATGCAACTCTTATTTTAATTTTTTGGACACGTATTGTGAGGCTATACGAGTACAGTCTCACAACGGTTATTAACTTACGTTATTTGTGAGCCAAAGAACGCAGTACGTATGAAGGGTAAATACGAGTAGAAGACCCACCTCGCTGCACCCATGTTAGTGAACGAAAGGGTTGGACACGTAATTTAATTATTGTATACAAATAAATATAAATGTAAAAAACAAACAAACAAATACAAATGATATCAGAGAACTCTACCTTGGACTGGTGTCCATAAGAATAACATGGGATAAGGATAGCGTGGATAGTTCAAAAGTGAATCTTAAAATCCAAATACCATAAAACCTTCCTACTCCTGCATTATGAAAGGTTAGGTCGTTAATTTCTCTGGTTTAAACAAGGGGTTAGTATCCAACATTCACCTTATTCTAAGCATTCTACAGGCAAATGTCTTACTTTGTATTTATATACTTATTATTTTTATTTATTTATTTTTTTAACATTTAAATTTGTTACATTTCTAAACAATAGCAAATTATACTTATAGTAAATATTATAATAAAAATAAGTTGTAGTATTATAATCATTTAATTATAGGAATAATGTGTAACCTCATTTCTGGTTTACATTCAGACAGTGGGATTTTGTACTTGTGAACAATTTAGGAATAACAAATTGAAACTATAATTGTAAGTTGATTGGTTTTAGGAAATGAAATAACTATACTATCTTATTTATCTCGGTTATTTTTAATCTCAAGGGCAACCTTGGGATCACAAATATCTCTTTATCCATACCATACATACAAATTAATATTTGGAATAATCAGATTAATTAACTTGTAGCGTTTAAATATTATACATATAATATTTGTTACGAAATAGGGAAAACTCAATATATTTGGGGAAAGGGTATGGGCCTCAAATATAATAATAAATATATATTAGATAGAAAACGACTGACTGTAAAATAAGAAGGAAAACATGTGAAGTAAACAAAATTATTTATCAATTCGGAAGACTCGTAAAAAGCGAGTTCAGGCAACGAGTCCATTACCAAGAAAATAGCACAGGAATATGTTCTCTTTGTGTGACAAGTAAATGCACAATACAAATATGTATACCTGCAATATTTGTATACAGGTTGAATAACTGAAATATTTTTTATAATTACCGTACTTAAAGTAAAATTATGATTTTGTTTGGTTAAATATTAATTTAACAATAAGATATTTATTAAGTTTTAATTACATACCCCTAAAAACAAATATGGTTCCAAGTGTTGATATTTATGCCAACAATATCAATATACAAATGGCAAAAAATATATTTAATCTTGTTAGAAAACTTAAACTTATTTTGGGTAGCAAGTTAAAAAGGAAAGGGTTACCAGGAATAAAAAATGGGTATTTTAATAAAAACAGGCGAAGTGGAAAGTTGACTATAATGTAATGCGTTAATTCTCCATGTTAAGTAGACAAATTATTTGCCTCTCACCAACAAAGTCCCTTCCATCCCCCCTCTCTCTGTCTCTCTCTCCCAAGTATAGGGATATTACTTGGGGCTTGTGGCGCCGCCGGTCCAAACAACATTTCATGCGTAATCATGAAAAGGGCCACAAATTAAATTGCTATTTTTATTATGCTAAAAAAACAATATATATATTCAACAAACTTTTTGCGGGGTTTAATAAAACTTATACTAATACATATACTCTAAACATAAAGTAGATTAATTAAAATTTCCTCTATATTTTATTAATTGTAATATGTGTAAATTATTAATCTATCACATTTATTTTATTTAATTATCAACGAAAATTGAGCGGGTTGTGTTTATTTTGTAAATACGAGATTTCAGTACGGATTGAAAACAAAAACGCCAGAAAATTGGTAAATCTGTTTGTTAAACTTGAGGGAAAACAGATTTTCTTATGTTTCTATAGGAAGGTAACATAATATTGTGACATAAATCACTATATATTCTGCGCGTGTTCTTTTCTGAGGGCAGCTAGTCTTCGAGGTGTCCACAGCAACGGATAATTTTCCGATCGTTATTCATTGTTAATCAACCTCTAAGACGTTGTTTTTAACTACCCTCCTAAGATCCGAAGGAATTTTTCTAGCTGATCACCTGAAAGCATACCTACAAGTGCCAGATCATTTCTGTTGTTAATTTTTGTCAGTTATACTTTCACAATACCTTTTAATTGCTTTTGACCATATCCCCGGTTTCCAACGTCAATAACACATCGGTCTATTGTTTACTATTTTGCTGATTGACCAAGAAATTTAAAGGTTTTTTTCACCTTTTTGTAACCTCGTATGTTAGGGACATGTAAATAAAATCCGCGTACCTTTATAAATGTAGCGTATAGAGGAGTAAAGAGATTTGAACATGTCACAGCGTGTATTACACTATATAACAGTTATATATTCTCACTGATCTGATTTCATAACTGTCATAGGATTCATCTTGGGTCATGAAAAATGGAACTACCCCAATTACGTATTTTAAAATATATATATTTTTAAATTATCCAATCCAACGCCAAGGAATTGAAGTATTATGAAGCTTTGCGAACCCTTTGATCAATGACACATTATAGGTAGCATAATGACGTTCATTCACTGCTTGTAAGATTGATCGCCAAATATCAACAGTTGTTTTCATTCAACTTGTGATGTTAGACCCAATTACGACAGCTGAAAGCCAACGAGATTTGTTGATTCCTTCATTCCATTTCACACTGCAGAATATAAATTACCCTCAATCTTCTCGCCTGTTGGACCTGCAAATTGTGAGTGCCACAAGGAATCAAACTAAGTTAGTGAGTAAACTTCTTGGACTTCATTATCTGCAACTGGTGCTTAAATAAATGGTCAATAACATTGATAATAATTCTGAGAGTCATTTTGTTTATTAATATCATTCCAATCTCATGGATTCATATCAAAATTTAATTGTGGAAATATTTTAGTAAAAAAATTAATAATACCATTGCATTTAAAAGGTGGTGAGTCTTATAGACAAATTAGATGCGCCTTTACATTGCATAAATATATAACTGAGATTATTCCAATTAGAAATGTTTATACAGTGTGTGCTTATATTTAGGAAGTAATTAAAATTGGTACGCCTCCAAATGTTAGCTTATGTTTTCTTTCATGATAGTTAAGTACCGTAATTAATTGCTGCTTTAGTAAGTAGAAATTAAAATAGGTTTCAAATACTTAGTGTTCCATCTGTCTGTGTTTTTTATTCTACTTGAGTATGATTAAAAAGTTTAAACGTTGTTATAATAATAGAATTTTTTAATGAAATAATAATTTTATGTAACTTTGTGATAGACAAAAATATTAGACACTATTAAAAATATTTATTTATTACATTTCTAAATAAAACTCGAAGACTTATTTATTGCTTTCAAAATAAAATATAAGTAAATAAACATATACTTTTTAAGCAATAAAAATTATATTACATAAATAAATTAATAAAATAAGATATATACATTTTAGTATTCTACTTAAAATAAATGCAAACACAGGTATACAAGGTGTTCCCAAACTAAGTTCCAAAACTTCAGGTTATGATTCGTTGGGTAAAAATAAGAAAACTGTTTCGTTTTCAATATGGCGACCATTTCGTATTTTCAATAAATTATGTGTAATTTCATAACTCCTTACAATAGACTACAGTGCTCAAATTTGGAATGAAAGTACCTGTTATGCTTTTTTAAAGGTTATGATAATATTATTTTACTATGTTCAATATGTTCAAAATGAGGGCACCTAAACACATTTAATTGTAAATTGCGAGAAAACGCGTAATATTTGAAAACATGCGCTAGATATAAAAAAGCTGCAAAATGTAACAACACATCTAACAAGTCCTAATTGAATAAAATCCATTCATAAATAAACAGCAATAATTTAGGCAATACGATGTATACTCTGTTTCATTATATTAGACTTTGGATTGCTGGTGTTAAATGCATTTCATATCAGCTGATGAAGTAAATATTAAACAGCTGATATTTTAGCATTTGCATTACAGATTATTCATAGTTGGAAAATTAGATAATGATATGTGAATAGTTTTAGTGATTTTTAAGTACAATAATTAATTGTTGTTGCATTACTGGTTAACTATTTGAAATCAGCTAAGAAACAACAATTATTGTACTAGAACTCACAACAACTTTTTACATATCATAATCTCTCAACAATGAGTAATCTGTAATGCAAACGCTAAAATATCAGCTGTTTAATATTTACTTCATCAGCTGGTATGAAATGTATTTAACACCAACAATCTGAAACAGTAAAAAAGCAACTTTTTATATCCTGCGGATATTTTCTAATATTACGCGTTTTTTCGCAGTCTACGATTAAATGTGTTTAAGTGTTATCATACAATTAAATATACCCAGTATACTTTTGATTAAATTCCACAAAACTCATCTTCAAACATATTTAAGTGATAAGCTCCAGAAATAGGGTGAAAGCATTTCATATTAATTTAACAATAAACAAGAAAAACAAATTTAATAGTAAAGTAAATATACCCTCAAATTGAAACATTTAGTCGCTGAGGGTGTTTGACGTTTTACTCAGATCTCAAGTAATATATACTATGTGGTGTGAACGTTTATATATTAAATTCATGTATCACCCCCACCACTCCACCACCTGTGACCAGCTTGAGTTTAACACCAGCAATCCAATAATATGAAACAGAAGCAAAACAGGCAAAAATGAAACACTAAATGGTTATACCTAATTTAGTGTTACTCTTTTATTTATGAACGGATTTTATTCATTATGACTTTTTTGATTGTTATTACATTATGCAACTGTTATATTTCTTGTAAATTTTTCCAAGATTACGCGTTTTTGCGCAATTTACAATTAAAAGTGTTTAAGTGCCACCATTTTTAACATACTGAACATAGTAAAATAATATTAGCACAACCTTTAAAAAATCATAACAGGTACCTTCATTCCAAATTTGAGCTCTGTATTGTAAGGAATTATAAAATTACACACCATTTATTGAAAATACGAATTTGGCCACCATTTGAAAACAAAGCATATTATGACTGATATGTATGGGAACATTTTTTCTTATTTTTACCCAACATAATCTGAAGTTCTGGAACTTAGTTTAGAAACACCCTGTATATTGTTTAAATGACCACACGTTTTTATACATTTCTTTTTTTGAATATGAAATCAACTATGAAAGGATTTAAACTGTCTCATGCTACTTTAACGAGTAAACAGATTTCACGATGATAGCTGACATTGTAATTGACAATGCCTCTACCATAATTTATTTTATCCATTTATGTTTACATAAGAATATTTTGTTAATGAATTTCATGAGGTATTGTACGATATAGATTAATGTCCATATTCCGTATGCCTTCAAGAATATTATAATATAGTACTGTATTAATTAATTTGAATCAGTAAAACAGTGAAGTGATATGTTTATGGAATGATAATTTATGTTCATTATGGTCTGTTTACTGGACTGTTCGTCTAATGTCACTGACGGTTTAATATATTAGCTTCGTATTCTTACTTAATTTATTTAAAACAACAGAGATTTTCAGACTTTAAGACATTTGAAACGAAGTCTTTATAAAAACAGCATGGCCTTAAAACTTGTTTTCGCACATAATTCGGGTCGCAGTATCTATCGATTACGGCAGCCCCTTGTGTAGAAAGTAAACAGGAGTTTCTCTATTGCCATTTGAAACTACTTTCCAATACACAATCTTTACCCAGAACAAATTTCAATCTGACCTTTTAAATGCATTGAAATGTCTATATTCAAATTAAGATTCCCAATAACGCAAGTTAGCTAAGTTAGTGAAAATAAAATAATAATAGATAGTTTTAAACTTCTTTAAAAATCACAAACTCGTAACCCTTAGTTTTACATTGCACAGTTTTTAGCATACTTTTGATTAAATTCTACGAAACTCATTTTCAAACATGTGATAAGCTCCAGAAATAGGGTGAACGCATTTCATATTAATAACAATAAACAAGAAAAAAACAAATTTAATAGTAAACTAAATAATACCCTCAAATTAAAACATTTTGTCGTTGAGGGTACTTGACGTTTTACTCAGATCTCAAGTAATATATTATGAGGTGAAATGTGGTATAAACTCCTCATATACTAAATTCATGTATCCCCCACCACTCCACCACCTGTGACAGGCTTGAGGTTTACCCAGTATTTCTCGGAAACGGTGTCTATGGACTCCGTTAATATAAGGGTCTTTAAGACCTTACTAAGCTAGACTTCTATCAGTTACTTTTTTATTTTTCAAATGACTCGTTTTGGAGTACGATAAGTCAGTTATTTTTGTGTATTGGCCTCCCTCCGATATCTCCAATAATCTGTAATTCTTTCTTAATTTTTTTTGGTTTTCCGGCGTCTTTGTTTGACCTTTATAATTTTCTCGAAACATCTTATTTTGCCATTAATTATTATTAATTACAAACATTAATAAAACAATTGAATTTGTTTTATTTGTTCTTACAATAGAGAGTAATTTAAAATTTTGAACCATCTCAATTAACAATCATTTTTCATCAGTCTAGTTTTTGAATATATTTTGGCTGAGTAGAAACCTATCAAAATGTTAAATTATTTTCACCTTGTAAATTTATTATTTTAAATACAAACACAATCTATTCTAAACAGACAAACTGATTTCGTATTATATTTTCTAGTTACGACCACGTCAATATTCTATTTACATTGTACACAACATTAAAAATATATTAAATACAATTTATATAAATGATTGTATACAAATTATTCAATCATATAAATTGTATACAATTATACAACTACACAATATTCTTTATGTTAAAATTGTTATCCAAAATAATAATGTAAAATCTATTGGTATGTGCATATAGTATTTATAGAATTTGTACATCGTTGAAACCAGAAGACCTAAAATGTGTCAATATTAATGACCTTGCAATTTTCCATTCCCTTATAAACAAAAGAGTAAACTTAATATTTCCTGAACTTGCAGTGTAATTATTAAAAAAATTACGAAGTTTGAAAATAATATAAATAAGTGTTCGAAAAAATACTATCGTAGGTATATAAATAAATAGTAGTTTTGAAAGATGAGGTTAAAACGAAAAATACTATACACAAAACCTCATAACATACAGAAATATATAAGACAAGTTATGACTGAGCTGAGTGTACATGTAATCTTCCCTGCTTAAGGATAAACCGCCACAATAACCAGTCAGAGAGACACAATGCCTTTCCATTGACACCACTCAGAGTTGGGTATTATTGTATTATGGCAGTTTCCTTATTGCTAGTTGACTTGCTTTGGTTTCAAGTAACTTTTTTATTAAAATATTGTGATTTAAAATTACCATATCACAGAATAAGTAACATATTGACTGTAAAAATTATTTTGTTACATTAAACTATTGGTTATTTTAACAGATTTTTTCTTTGGATAGCTATAGTGGAAAAATACTCAGTTACATGCTTAAAACCATGATGTATTTTTAATATGTCTCCATAATGGCATTTGATATATCTTCATTTATTTTTACGTTTGTTTTACTAACCAATGTAAGTGAATTAAAGTGAGCTAACGTTTAAATGTAGAGGATGTTAAGAGTCTCATACTTAGTGTAAAAGATGGGTTAGTAGACTGCAGGAAGAAATATTAACAGTATAAATAACATACTCAGCTGTTAATACTGTAATTAAAATTAGAGAACTTTCTATTCATGTAACAACTCTATGTAATAATTTGTATTGAACCAAGGACATATGTATTAACTACTTTGAAACAGTTCACTTGTGTTCTAATTTATATTTTGGTAAACTGAATTTGTAAATAATGCACTGAATCTTGTAAATATACCTCTCTGATAATCTTGTTTAGAATAAGGTCCATTTAAGTAAAAAGGTCAGTTTTAACATTGTCTGGTAAAACCTAATTTTAATTACTAAACCGTTCAGATTAATATTTTGCTATTTTTGGGAAAAAGTCTTACTTTGGCCCTATAAACGCATAGTAGCCTATTATTACCAAAAGGCACCTTAGATAGTGGATTAGTTGATTTAAAAAATTATTATTATTTTTTTTGTGATTGAACATCAGGATCAGAACCAAGTTGTAACAGAATATTGAGTTCTAATTCTCCTGAAATAAGCCAGAAATGACAAGTATACGTATTGTATCTTCTAAAATTGTACATACAAGTTGACTATCTAATACACTCTAACAGGAAATCATCTACAGAATAGGGGCACTTTTCAAGCAAATAAGTTTTGAGTTTATTTTTAAACTCTTCAACTTTCGGGTGCTGTAAGGAGTTAAGCAGCCGTAAGTGAAGCTGAGTGGAGTGAGTCTGTAAACGGTGTACAACGTGTTGTTTCTATGACGAGTATAGTATCAGTTGACTTGCTCTGTTATCAGCAAATAGGTTGTAAATTATAATAACCCACAAAATCTACTTAACACATAATGCGACCTTATTCTTTATTGGACCTTAAAAACTCTTAATGTATCACTAGTTGATCCACAAAAACAACCCCTCTATGTTAGTTGGAGATCGCTACATAGATGTCACAGTAACATATAGAGATTTGATAGCTTAACATAAAAGTAAACTGAAAGAGACTGTAAACAAATTAAATTTGAATATTACCATAAATTTAAAAACTTAAATATGTTTTTACATTAAAGCTACGTGAAAGAAACCAAAGCTTATAAAACCATTTTATCTTATCGTTAAAAAGAAACCACCTCCGTTTTACAGTTATACTTCAAGATAAAAAAGGTGAATGCATTATAATGGCCATTAAAACCTAAGTATTCTTACGGCTATTATAGTATCAGACAATTGCACAAACTACTATTGCTTTCATTCTCATTCAACTCTCAATCATAAATTTAAACAATTAATTCTATGTATTTCATATATAAAATTAAAATAAATCAAATAATGTTTTATTTTTTAGAAACTTAAGTTTTTTGAATATCATGTAATATCTCCAACAAAATACATACACTCGTTGGGAATTTAGTATCAGGAATGCCTTAGCAGCTTCCTGTTGTGTCAAGTCACAATTAATTCTTAAACTACTTTCAAACACATGATCATCGCCTTAAGGGCTTTCAGAGCTTAATACCTCAGATCATCCCCTGATTTTTAATCCAGTCTTTCATATTTTACTCCGACAGAAATAATCTCTTCTTGAGAAACATAAATCGGAAATCAAAAAACTGAATACAGGTGTAATATAATGTTTTATTTTATATAGTTAAGTTTTAACGATTTTATGATTTATTTTTTGAACTGTACCATAACTAGTATTGAAAATAGGCATTTTATAATACTACAACTTAATTAATTGTGCAGTATAATCAATAGTAATTAAATATTATAAATAATTTGTAAAATTTAACCACTATCCTTGGGGGTAGACACGTGCATTTACTTTGTTCTGATATAACAAAGTGATTTTTCTTTTCAAACTGAAGGAAATATTTATTACTACAAGTTTGAACTACATTTGTAACTAAAACTTCGATTTATACATGTTCACCCTTTTATATAAATATTTATACATGTTCACCCTTTTATATAAATATTTATACATGTTCACCCTTTTATATAAATATTTAAATAACAACAATAGTTCCGAATCATATATTATTTTATTACTAAACATTGATAAAAAACTATAGATAAAATCTATACATTTAGGATAAAAATTGTATAGAATTATACCTAAACTAACCTTCAAATTTATTTCAATTAAGAAGTCATGGGTTGTATAGTTCTCAGTAAGCTTTAAAAATCATTGTTCAATAATTGGCAAAGTTCAATAGTATGATATTTATTTTTCACTACACTACTATGAGTTCAGCTGTTTTCGTTATGTGTTTACAACCTGCGAAACATCATATTTTCAACAGCTGCCTATTGTTTACTACCAAAAATAACATTGTTTACAACCGAAAATTTTGGATTTTTACAACAGTCAACAACACCTGTTTTTATTCCGTAGTGTAGTGAAAAGTATCGTTCAAAACTCGAGTGAAAGTGTTTTGTATGTTCTCGACCATTTGAAGTGCTCGACAAGTCTCGCACTTCAAACATATGGTCTCGAACATGCAAAACCCCACTTTCCACTCTTGTTATGAAATATACTATAACGAGGTAGTTGAACTGTTTAAATTTTAAAAATTATATTTTAGTGAATTATCTGTTTTTGAAAAAAAAAACTATTTATGAAGCTAAGATGGTTTTAATATTCTCGTACCATTACAAATAATTCTTAATCATATGTTGAGTTGAGTATAAATGTAAAATTTACATGTTTAGCACTGTATCATAGACTATAGAACAAGATGACAGTCCACTCATGTGGGTCAAGTGAAACTAGTGTTCCTGTCCTTTGGAATTAGTTCTTGTACTGTCTCCGTATGTAGCGAGACAGTACAAGTCTCTTTTCTCTCTCGCTTTGTCTCTTTTACCGTTAGATACAGTAAAACAACACAAGTGCCCATCTGTTTGTTTATATAGACAATGGATGAAGTTTGGGGGTTAATACAGATGTTCATATTCTCCATCAGCCATATCGTGTCTATCATGTTTTTTCCAAACATTGTTATAAAAACTTTCACACGATTCTAAATACATTATATGGTATATTACGAAAAGTATATTATATGATCTTAAGCGCAAGTCATCTAGAATTACTAGCATTTAATTTAACAGATTTTTATCAAAAAGTAACACATGATTCATTAATAAAAATAATAGCATAAATAAGTGACGAATAAATTGAAAGTTTATTGAATCAGTTGGAAAATTAAGTTCAATGAAGTGTATTACAAAACTAATTAAAAGTTATTGGTAGTAGGGAGTAACTCAGCTGAGAAAATAATTAGATGGTGCAGTTTTAAATCTTCTCACGAGGTTCCATGTTGTTAGACCAAGTTTATTGATCAAATATTATCTTTGATACGTTATGATTTGTTAATTTGGCTGTAAAGTGTTTTTAGGCACAACAGTACAAACATAAACTCACTTTCATTATATGTTGTTTAGCGATTGAAAAAATGTACCTCCAAAATATTTTAAAAACAGTATTTCTTGATTATATTATTTATATCTCTACAATTTAAAAGTACAGTTGTCTAGACCCATACACGAACAGATAATACATGTGTACATAATGCTGCCATTTCCTTTTAGTTTTTACTAAATTCTAAGCCTAGTGCCCTAAAACTACCATGTTATTTTGAACAAACTACTTTTAAACAATCAGATAAAACAAAATCTACATTCGGCTCAAACGTTTATGTATAATAAGTCCCTTATGTCCGGCATATCACTTGTAAGAGTACAACAATATTTGATAAGTTAAAAACAGGGTGGGGCATGACTCTCCACGACCAATCACTATTTATTTTTCATCCTAATAATATGATGCTCCAAGTTGTTAAGACAGAGATTTAAATAAAATTGCACTCTACAACATTCTATCCGTTATAACAATTAGGGGGTCTGTTTCAGAAGAGGACCCCCACGCTTGGTTAGGTTAGGTTAGGTTAGGTTAGGTTAGGTTAGGTTAGGTTAGGTTAGGTTAGGTTAGGTTAGGTTAGGTTAGGTTAGGTTATAGTAAATTTTTCAAGCGTGGGGGTCCTCTTCTGAAACAGACCCCAATTAGGTTTTATGTAGAACTGGGGCTTATTAATTACCTCATAATGACGTGTATTCAACTGTATAGTCTAGACAACTGCACTAGTAAACTGTAGACATACACAGAATACAATTAATAATAAATATTGTTTGTAAAATGTTTTGGAGCCACTAGCCCCTTTTACAATCACTAAACAATACCCATACGATAAAATGTTTTGTAGCCACTGGCCCCCTTTTACAATCACTAAACAATACCCATACGATAAAATGTTTTGTAGCCACTGGCCCCCTTTTACAATCACTAAACAATACCCATACGATAAAATGTTTTGTAGCCACTGGCCCCCTTTTACAATCACTAAACAATACCCATACGATAAAATGTTTTGGAGCCACTGGCCCCCTTTTACAATCACTAAACAATACCCATACGATAAAATGTTTTGGAGCCACTGGCCCCCTTTTACAATCACTAAACAATACCCATACGATAAAAGTGAGTTTAACTTTGTAATAACTTTCCTAAAAACACTTCACTGCTAAACGAACAAACCAAAATCTATTGAATATAATAGTTTATCAATAAACTTCATCTAGCAGCTAATATGGATGGAACCCCGCGAGAAGACTTCATACTGCACCATCAAATTGTTTTATCAGTTGAGTTACTCCCTACTTCTTTTAATTAGTTATGTAATACACTTCTGGACGGTGCCTGGAGGCATGGCGTGGGACCTTCTGGCTGGGACTGTCATTCTTCTTGCGGGCCCTCTGGAGCAGCTACATACTCACCCCTCAACCACTTTCTTCATAGTCAATACGTAAATAACTAAGAAATAAGAATTATTTATCCTCCCTAGAATATTTTTTAAATCTTTTTTTTTATAAAAAGTTCGTTAACGTCTGAAAAATGCTTTTTCCAGTTAGGTTATTTTTTGTTTCGTTAGGTTTTGTTAACTTAAGTTAGATTTAGTTTTGTAAAGTTAGGTTCGGTTTTGTTATATTATTTTTTATTAGTTTACGTTTTGTTTGCTTAGGCTATTTAATACTACTTTTTTTAGTTATTTATCTATTATGATAATATTTTCAGCAAAAAAAAAAACGGTAATGCTCCAATTCCTCTTTGTGATTACTGTCCGACTATAAATCCATTACAATAACTTTTAAAACTTGCCTCTACGTTGAGTTAAGTTTAAGGTCGTTCGTCCGACCGGCTCAGTTCGACGCTGGGTGGAGTTTAGTTCAACGTTTCGTCGCCACTGTCGCCACCAGTATCAAAGTGAATATCTTTCTGGGGGCATGGGAGAGTTAACAGCACTCGTCCTGCATGTCCAGAGCACAAATGGGAATACCTTTCTAATTTACTGTAAACTTTATCAATAAGGATTTTATGTCTTATTAATCTCCTGTTTTGGCCAAAGATAACTGTAGAAATTTCAACTTAAAATTGGTACAGACGCCATTTATAAAATAAAAATTGGTTACATTTACATAAATATTCTTTTTATTATTACTTTTAACTACCTGTAGGTTGGTTAGTACCAACTATATTCCCGACATTTGAATAAAATATTGGGTTTGTTAATGAGTTGCGAACCAATAAAGACCTAATTAGTCACTTTAGGTAGCCATGTATCCATAAACAATTTTTTTTAAATTTTTTCCCTCAACTCACTTATTACTTTTAACAAGACAAACAATTTTATTCAAAAAGATTTTAAAAAATAAGTTTCGATCGAAAACCTTTACACTAGTAAGTTGGCAATACTGACTCAGTGCTATAATTCAGCTACTTGGGGATAAAGGGCTGAGAAGATTGTAGGCGATAAATTCTGTTTAATAAACATCGACGTGGACATTACTAGAGAAGACTGGGGTGTCCATATTGAATGGTAGCAAGGGTTCAGATGTTGTGTAGTGATGAGAACAGAGTCAGGCTTGTCAGTTAGCTGAAAATTAGACCAATACTACGTTGGTTCGGATTTCACGTAAAACTGTATGTATCTCAAACATAAGTCAGTTCTCAGTACTGATATTTGATGGGATATGTAATATGAGAAAGCATGAATGATGGCAGTTTTTAGGGTTGATAAATAAAATATAAGCCAAGTTACGTTTTTAGTATACAAAAGTGCATTTGAGTCGAATCCCTGGAAGAATTAACCAGTTTAGTACTGATAAGTGTTATAATGACTAAGGCTTTAAGTAGTTTTAGCAGCTTAGTGAGAAGAATGGTTCTGTTATAATTCAACTATGTTTTTTATTTGTGTATAAGCTAATTATAATTATGAAAATCAAATATAATATTGAAATTGGATTCGTATGAAACATTACATGTGGTGGTGGTGGCTTTTGTTGGGTGCCTAAAAACTATGTTGGGTGGCTTTTGTTAGCCCGAAATATTTATTTCAGTATCGTGAACAGGAAGTTATTTCAAGTTTATATACGTTTAATATGAGTCAATTGACCGGGTGGGGTATTCGAAATTGAATGTTTGAAACAAAAAGGGTAAATTATGTATATTATAAAACTATCCAAACATTATATTAACATAGGTTTTTCTAACAAAAACATTATCATAAATTAATTACATCATTTTAAAACTCCAGTTTTTATAAACATTACTTACTTTTCAATTCAAATGTATTATTCAAGAGTAGACCACTGATAGTTGAAAATCTGTTTTTAAATTTGTATAGTTTGAAAACAAATCTGTAGAAAGACCGTTGTACACCCACAGGTGGGTGATATGGAAGATTGCACATGAGTGCAATACTCTGTCACGTCCTTTGTCCTGCAAAAACCTTTGTCCTTTTCACAGTCCTGCAATACTACTTCCGTAGAGTTACTATTTTGTAACTAGGGGTTTAAAACTTTATGAGATAATTTATTTTAACTTGTTATACAAGTTTTTAATGTTTAAAACACTAATGAAAGCGATGAAGAAGTTATTTCGTCTGTAATCGTATTTTTCAGTCGAAACAGCAATAATTAAATTCAATTAACATAAAATTCTTTAAAAAAGTTCTATAAAAGTTATGTTTATACGAAGTTGTTAAATGACTGTAATTGTGTACAGTATGAAGCTGGTCATATTATTATATGGTTAGAAATTGTTATTAAAACTTTGTATATTTATAAACAAAACTAAAGATATAAATTGTTTAAATTATCAATACAATAGTAGATGTTTCTTAAAGTTAAATATCAAATAATTAAAAGTTAACACAAATAAATAAAAAGTCTGAACTTCATGACACTAAACAAATTATTTGATCAGAATATGGGTTTTGTTTTTATGTACCACATGTGTGATAAGAAACACACTTTTTATCAAGTAAGGAATAAGGCAAATAAGATTCTGAATCAATCTTTACTTATGTTAGAAAGTGATCTCAGAGTCCGTACTCACTTTCAGAATAATATATTTAATAAGGAAATCTATAAGAGACAATCTAGTCAATCAAAAATTAATTAAAGTGAATTTTGATATTTTGTGTAAGTGGGGTGGTTTGGAGGGAGAGTACAATCTACGTCCATTAATAGTATACCATTTTTTTAAATACATCGACAATGATCCCCTTTTGTATTTAATATAATAACTGAAGTGATCATCCTTGTAGTAAAAAATGAAAATAACAAACACAATTTGGAATAATTAATCAATTAATTAAATGGTTTGAATAAAAAAAGTTTTATTTTCCAAAGGAACGATAAAAGTAAGTCAAACCTAAAACCAGAGGTGGTTTTAAAACATTTTGTACCTAATTAGAAATTTCGTAAATATTAAAAAGAGGACTTTGACACATTTACAATATTTAGAAGCTGTTCTGGCTTGATTCACATTTATTTTGTGTTCATTCTAAGGACAGGTGCATTATTCTAATGACTGTCGAGTGCACATTTAGTAAACAAAGTTTAAAGAACATCAATATCCAATCTTATAATTTTTATTGAAAAACATACAGTTGTATAAAATGGAAAACCGTTACAGATCACATAACGAGTGGGTGAACAACTAGAAGCCATGTGGCTGAGCAATAACCTACAGTCTAATATATATGCGGG
Source organism: Stictocephala bisonia (assembly GCA_035578905.1). Lineage (NCBI taxonomy): Eukaryota > Metazoa > Arthropoda > Insecta > Hemiptera > Membracidae > Stictocephala > Stictocephala bisonia. Next base: position 8,692 of record JAQJVL010002731.1, on the reverse strand, counting down.
AAAATGGCTCTGTCTAAGAATATTGCCTTCAGCCATAACATGCATTACTTACTAATATGATTTACGTTTTATTCGGTAGTATTAATTAGTGTGTTAGATATTACTAGTTTATTCTTGATATAAACACTGTGAGAAATATCACCAGTACTACTATTTACACTTGAAGCGTTTATTTATTGTGCCATAACTAATTGGTAAGCAGATACATATCATAACTTATTTAAGAACAACTCAAAACTAAATAACTATCTGTTTTAGGAGTATGTCAAACCATTTAGATGGGATACCAGAAACATTAAAAACAAAGCTAAGCTAGCTGCGATCAAAACAGGTTTACAACGGTTTCAAATTTAGTATACATTTACAAGACTGGTAGTAAACAAACGGAAATCTGCACTAATTGGTAAGCAGATACATATCATAACTTATTTAAGAACAACTCAAAACTAAATAACTATCTGTTTTAGGAGTATGTCAAACCATTTAGATGGGATACCAGAAACATTAAAAACAAAGCTAAGCTAGCTGCGATCAAAACAGGTTTACAACGGTTTCAAATTTAGTATACATTTACAAGACTGGTAGTAAACAAATGGAAAACAAAAAATGGAGTGGCAACCCAATAACTAAGAAAATGTCTGTTTTCTATTTATCTACGCAACGTAATACAGGTAGATTTTAAAAAATCTATTACCTCTTAATCTAAAATCTTAAAAATGTTTATTTACTTACTCTACGGTTTACACAATTTTAACATTCAACACAACAAAGAACAATTCAATACCACTGTACGTGTATGGGCGGGCGGGTGCGTCAATACCACTGTACGTGTATGGGTGTGTAAATACCACTGTACGTGTATGGGTGGGTGGGTGGGTCAATACCACTGTACGTGTATGGGTGGACAGGTGGATCAATACCACTGTAAGTGTATGGGTGGGCGGTTGGGTCAATACCACAGTACGTGTATGGGTGGGCGGGTGGGTCAATACCACTGTACGTGTATGGGTGGGCGGGTGGGTCAGTACCACTCTATGTGTATGGGTGGGCGGGTGGGTCAATACCACTGTACATGTATGGGTGGGCAGGTGGATCAATACCACTGTACGTGTATGGGTGGGCGGGTGGGTCAATACTACTCTACGTACAATATAGGGGGTTGGCTACACTGGTCGGCCGAGTGAACATCAAGGATTTATAGCTCCTCAGTTTTAGTGAATTTTTTAATGCAATGATATATAACATGGCTAGGTTTAATTTAACATTTGTTTTAATTTAATTTTTTCACTAGTTATAATAAACGTCTACAAAATGGCCAAAAACGGCTTGACGTTTTTGACAAATATACAAATATTATTACCGCTACTAGGGTTAAAGCTTTTTAACAACAGTCATGAAATTTTTTTTATTTTATTTATGGTTGATTTTTTTGTTTTATTTTTTTATTTTATTTTATGGTTTATTTATGGTTAAAATAACTCCCATAATTGATGGATTTTCTAAGATGGAATAACGATATAAATAATACAATCATTCATAATAAGAGGTAAAATATAGTAATGAAATTCGATTGATGAAACAGGGATATATATTACGAGAAGTTACTTTGAACATATTCAGTAAATACAGTATATTTTGGCGGAAGAAGGCTCCTTGCCTTCGTCTGAAGTCATGGCGTCTGCTGAAGTTTGCAGTACCAAGCAGTCTAAGCTGGTGACCGTTGCCCAAAGGAAGGCCTATGGATGCGCGTGTACGACAGCACGGGCGAGGTCCAGTGAGTACAGAATATAAATAGAGAGGACATGGCCTTTACGTCGTGTGCATTAGAGGTTAGGCAAGATCCGCCAACTTGGTCCGCGACTCGGGCGGAAAACAGGGCTCCGACACTACATTCGCGGCAGTGTTCTCCCGCCAAAAACACCAACATTTAATACACTTACTGTGGAGCTAAAAACTTTAAACTCTTAACTTAATCATTAAAACTCATCTGGACACTTTCACTCGGAAAACTAATTAAAATGGTGTTATACATCACTTATAATAAACAATTAAACATTAAAAGAATTATGTAGTTTTTCACTTTGATAAGAAAAAGTTAGTCGGCTGCTAACTGTTTTATTGTTTGGTCAGAGAAGTTTGACCAGCGGGAAATTTGTAGGGGAGATATTGAATTTAACATAAACAAATATTGAAAAAATATAAGAGTGCAGGTTAATCCACCAGGATTAGCAGTCCCTGCCGCGCCGCAGGTGCGGTAAGTACTCACTTACTGCAGTGAGCACGTAATGTTGTACAGAGATTATTTAGCTATAATAATATGGCTTTTCAATATTTACGAATCGTCCTTGTCTAATTAAAATGTTAATATTAATACAAACATTTCCACTCTAATTTAAACATGTTTTATATGCTCTGAGTTATTTGATTAAACCTTTCAAACATTGATGAGTCAACCGAAGAGCTTCGTAGAGAGAATGTTGGCCTTTCTTATAGAAAACTAACACAAACCTTACTCACTGTGATTTTTGTTCTCAGACTCTTCAAATTACCATTGAACGGTCATTTGAAGAGTTTGAAAGGTGTTGTACGTACCTGCCTAACTGTTTATGTTAACTTGACATTAATTAGAAAATTAATATTTTTCTAAGAAAATAAGGCATTCAAAATATTGTTCTACTTCAGGGTAATTCAGGGAAATTTTACAGGTAAAAGGAAAGTTACTGATTTCGACCACCTTAGAAACAGTGCGACACATTTCTAGATCTCGGGCTTAAACGATGGCAGCTCCCAAGAGGGCCGTTTGACTTCTGAATGAGAAATCTTTTCAAAGAACAGGAGATAGTATGGGAGTTGACCTCATTTTCTAAAATTCTAATTTAAACATCTTTTCTAAATTTTAATGATAAAGTTACATTTTTATAAAACCACAGCAGCCACCGTTGGCTCCATAAATTTACACATCACAAGTTTTTTGGTAATAACTGTCAAAAATCATGTTTAAGAAAGTTGCTAAAACTGTAGTTTCACTAATGGGAATAAATATTTAACTGAACAATATTTACAGGCATTGCAATGAGAAATGTATGAGCACATTCAGAGTTTAACATATACACCCATATTGAAATATATGTATACATATTTTTATTTTATTTTTAATAACGTTTATATCATTTAATGGATTTACATTTTATATAAAATGTAAATTAGTAAGAAATTACCTCAGTTTTACTATATATGGAACATATTAAAAATAAAATCCTGATTGCCTTGTTTCTGTATACAAGAAAAAAAATTCTAGAACAATCGTACCTGAAAGACAGCTAGCTATTCAAAACGGTGTTTGTACAGCGCTTGACAAGGTTCTCATTAGCGTTTACAGTGGGTACTTCTGTAACTAGCAGTATACTCGACCTTACAGTAAAAAGTAGAACAATTATTCATACCTATATAAGTGGTTTACAGTGGGTACTTCTGTAACTAGCAGTATACTCGACCTTACAGTAAAAAGTAGAACAATTATTCATACCTATATAAGTGGTTTACAGTGGGTACTTCTGTAACTAGCAGTATACTCGACCTTACAGTAAAAAGTAGAACAATTATTCATACCTATATAAGTGGTTTACAGTGGGTACTTCTGAAACTAGCAGTACACTCGAACAATTATTCCTACCTTTGTAAGTGGTTTACAGTGGGTATTTCTGGAACTAGCAGTATACTCGACCTTACAGTAAAAAGTAGAACAATTATTGCTACCTATATAAGTGGTTTACAGTGGGTATTTCTGGAACTAGCAGTATACTCGACCTTACAGTAAAAAGTAGAACAATAATTCCTACCTTTGTAAGTGGTTTACAGTGGGTATTTCTGGAACTAGCAGTATACTCGACCTTACAGTAAAAAGTAGAACAATTATTCCTACCTATATAAGTGGTTTACAGTGGGTATTTCTGGAACTAGCAGTACACTCGACCTTACAATAAAAAGTAGAACAATTATTGCTACCTATATAAGTAGTTTACAGTGGGTATTTCTGGAACTAGCAGTATACTCGACCTTACAGTAAAAAGTAGAACAATTATTGCTACCTATATAAGTGGTTTACAGTAAGGATAACGGGTTTTTAAATTGAGATTATAAAAATTGTGACAATATCTATTAGTATAATTGATTTTCATAGTCGGTGGTTGCTGTAAAAGTTGTATACAAGGTGTAAGAAACCAGTTTTTTACTGATGGTTTTTATGATGGTAAAGAAAATCACTATTCTGAAGGTAGTTTATTTTAAAAACCACTTAACTAAATTTAGTGGGTGTTAGGATGTCACTAGGAGGTGTTAATGAGAATATATTGCACGACTGTCTCATCAATATTGTGTACTTTTCGTATTCTCTACTACCCCTGTGCATATAAGTCATCTTTCCCTTATAACCGTTAAATATAATTCTATTCGTCCTTTATTATTTTTGCCTATCTCTGTTTGCTATTTTTTTTAGGTTTTTGTTTATTTATACTGGTTACCGTTTCTTAATAGCTGGTTTAATTACATCGTTGTTAGCTGTAGCATATTGGCATGTTTCTGTTATTATTTATAAATATGTGTTACCATTAAACAACTGTTTATTATTATCACCTGTATTCTTTTTAGTGTTATCCTTAATCCTTAATCCTTAATTCTTTATTGTTATTTAATAATGCTGTTATTTTATGTACCTGAAATTGTATTTTTTCAGTTGTTGACTGAAATTAACACCTGTTGATACAACTGTTTATTATGTAATATTCTCTATATTATTTATTAGATTTTTATTTTGCTATATTTAACCTTGTATTATTTTGTGTATTTGCTATTTAGTTGTAAATTATAATATCAATTGTAGTTATACGTTATTATTTGTTGATATACTGATGTTGTTATTAGTTATTGGTATATTGATGTTGTTTAGAGACAAGCATTCTATTTATTAAGTTTTTTGTATTAGTAGCCAGTGGCTCTCGCAATGTTAATTTTCATGTATGTTGCTTATTATTTTTGGTTGTCCTTTTTATTTATTTATTTATATTATTTATTTAGCACAATACTTTAGTAAATGTTCAGTTAGATTTATAATTTATTGAGTCATACTATTTTTGTCTTCTTTTTTAGTGGTATGTACCGTTTACAGTAAATATAAATCCTCAAAAAAACATATACATTCCCATGAAAGACCCCTTAGTGGATGTGAAGAACGTCTGTCCCTGGCGAATACAAATTCAGGTACGCACCTAACTTAGACATCCCGGCCCTCTTAATGATATTTGGAAACTTTAAACCATATTTAACAAATTATTAAAACCCATCTGTAAAAAATTCTTTATAAGTAGATAAAATGTACCTTGGAGGCGTAGATAAAATGTCCCTCAATATGATTTGAATATAGGCGTGACAATAAAATAGCTAAAATATTCATGAAGAGAAAGGTCAATATTGAGTATATTAACCATCGTGATTAGCCGACTATACAAATAATTATACGATATGACTGAAGAAGTAAAGTATGCAAAATTACCATCTACTACTGTCATCAATAGTTTATTTCTGGGTGTAACTAACACAAATTAAAACGCAATTTACTGTTTATCTAAAATTTATTTTCTTGGTGATTAGAACAAGGTAAAGAAAGGGCAGTTCGTTGTTCTTTAATAATAGAGGTAAGTTTGGAAGAAAACAACAGCTCCGGATGAAATTGGAAAGTCTCAAGTCCCAAGTAGTGTAAACTTGAAGTGCTTGCTTTATCGATTGGATGAAAATAACTGCATCGAAACCTAAGAAGTTTCTCTCACCTACTTAGCGTGAAGGATTCAATGTGTCAAAGTAACGACAAACAGTTACTTTGTGACTAAATTATAAAATAAATATAATAGTTATACACATATTATAAACTAAATATAACAATGTATAAGGATAAAGGAATTTACTTCGTATTGATAATTGTTTGAAAATAATAGTTTTTGTATAAAGAATGTTTTATATTTATTACTTATAATTAACTGATATATCGATCGTAGATTTAAGAGGAACGAATGAGTGTGATGAGTGCAGATGGACGAGTGTAATCGTTGTTACTGACCAAGGTTTGTTCCTTAGAAAGAGCCATTTATCAATAATGGTGGCGCAGTCCTGTAACCCAGCTACTTGGGGACAAAGTGTTTGGGAGATTGTAGGCGATAGGTTGGATGCTCAGTCCTCTTAATACCGACATGGCGTCCGCTTGATGGTTACTATCGGCGTGGACACTACTAGAGAAGTCTGGGGTGTCCATGTTGGGTGGTAATCATTGTGCGGATGTTGTGTGGGGGAGATAACTGAGTATCAGGCTTGTCAATTAGCTGAAAATCAGACCAGCACTACGTGGTTCGGATTCCACGTAAAGCTGTAGGTCCCTACGTTGCCCTGGCTGTTGGGCTATTAATAAATTGCTCTTTCTGAGGTACTAACAGTTGAACTCAGTTAGTAACCAGACTACACTCATCCACACTCATCATACACTCATATAACCATTCATATTCGCCTTAAAATACCAACAACGTTGGGTCGGCGTCTCATATGTAAGAATGTAAGAATAGCCCAATTGCCAGGCATCTAAGGGACTACATCTTCACGTGGAATCCGAACCACGTTGTATTATTCTGATTTTCAGGTAACTGACAATCCTGATACTTGGTTTTCTTCGTTACATTACATCCAGACCCTACCTACCACCCAACATAAACACTATAGACTTATCTAGTAGTGTCCACGTTGATGGCAACCATTGGATGGACGTTGTATTAGTCCGTATTTATTATTTTATATTTATCCATCGGTATAGTTTGTAAACTCAAATAAATTGTTTTTCCTTCCAAAGGTTTAGTTACTAAGATATGCTAGTGTTTGCTGCTGTACTAAATGATAACCTGCTGTTCTATCTAATGTGTGTGGCGCACTAAGATAAGCTTCGAACACATGGTTAGAATTAATTACGTGTCTAACTACTAAATATATGCATAGGTAACTTGTCTAAGGAATATATGCCCGTTTGACAACGATGTACTGTATCACTAAATACTATCAATAAAGTATTTCTAACAGATTTAATACTTTAGTCACACTGTTTAATGGAGAGTTAACTACATCAACTCATTTGAATACAATTTGTTTTATTTTATTACTATACGCAAATAACTGGCAATACAATTAATTAATAGCCGGGCTTAAAATACTAATCAATTCTTACTTTTTACTCAAGATATACACAGATATTTTGGAATAATAGAGTTAATGATCCTATTATATAAACCATGCAATATCCAGATAAGTTTACTGAAAACGGGAAGGATGTCAAATATTCCGGACAATTCTACAAATACATTAGTGTTTTTCTTACAAAGAATTGTTTTAACATATATTTTTATTTAATACAGTCTTATAGTTATTTCTTGTTATAAGACCGTATAATTTTGTAGAAAATTGGTCAATATTCTACGTTTAGTAATTTTTAAAGAATATTATTTTAATGCTCTTCCCTTTTTCCTTGACAAATATGGTAGTTATTCTTGTTAGGTTTTATGTTATCTTTTGAATCAATAGACAATAATTAGATTTAGGGAGGGAATTTTATATTATGGCTGCTCGTTTGGTAAATATTTTGATAATGAGTAAGAGGATGATATCTTATTAGTTTTTCATTTCGTTGGAGATGGTTGACTAATATTTTTACACGGAACATAGTTATCTCACAAGTATAAAAGTGAAAGGAAAATAAAGGAAAGGAAACAACAGTAATCAAACAATGAAATTGAATCAAAGATGAAATGGGGGTAAATACTCATATTTGATCAATACTAAGATCTAGATTAAAAAAAATAAAATAATGTTCTGTAAGTATAAGATGACAAATATAGCCCCTTATTAATTAATGGTAGTTTATCTCATATATATAAATTAAATGAAAAATGCTGTAAAATTTTTGTAAAACATTTTACTATAATTCAAACAGCTTATTAATGTGTTTTTGCACTTGTAGGACATTTAAATAGAAGACAGAGTCTTATAAAAAAAATTGGTCAGATAATTCAAATAAATATCCCTCACTTCCCAAAACATTGAATAAACCTATTAATTAAATTACAATTGATTATGAAAATGTACTTTGATGACCAATTGAAGTAGACTAATTGTTTTAAGTAGTTGAGCTACTGCCATACTGAGTACGTAGACTTCCAACTGACCTTACGACGTCAACAGAGTCACGCTACACCTTAATGTCATCAATATATTCTTGGATCGATACCTAGTTGATTGTGTCACATACTGCCATACTGAGTACGTAGACTTCCAACTGACCTTACGACGTCAACAGAGTCACGCTACACGTTAATGTCCTTGGCTTCTTGGATCGATACCTAGTTGATTGTGTCACATACTGCCATACTGAGTACGTAGACTTCCAACTGACCTTACGACGTCAACAGAGTCACGCTACACTTTAATGTCCTTGGCTTCTTGGATCGATACCTAGTTGATTGTGTCACATACTGCCATACTGAGCACGTAGACTTCCAACTGACCTTACGACGTCAACAGAGTCACGCTACACCTTAATGTCCTTGGCTTCTTGGATCGATACCTAGTTGATTGTGTCACATACGGCCATACTGAGCACGTAGACTTC
>JAQJVL010002730.1:75000-83958 GCA_035578905.1 Stictocephala bisonia | reverse complement strand
GTAATTAATAAGTCTTAACTACTATTTAAATTGCATTATTAAATATGGCATGGTTGTATATTAAGAGAAATATAAATTACTATTTTATTTTCAAACAATTACAACATAAGTAGAAAAGAATGTTATGATAGTTATTTGCAGAAAAATTGCACATTGTACGAATAACAGTAGAAAATTAAAAATGATCCAAGGGATGTAACCTCATTCACTAGTTTCTGGCTCTCCCATGGATAACTCAGATATCAAATTATTGTATTACATACGACACTTGTTTCTGGCTCTTCCATGGATAACTCAGATATCAAATTGTATTACATACGACACTAGTTTCTGGCTATTCCATGGATAACTCAGATATCAAGTTGTATTACATACGACACTAGTTTCTGGCTCTTCCATGGATAACTCAGATATCAAATTGTATTACATACGACACTAGTTTCTGGCTCTTCCATGGATAACTCAGATATCAAATTGTATTACATACGACACTAGTATCTGGCTCTTCCATGGATAACTCAGATATCAAATTGTACTACATACGACACTAGTTTCTGGCTCTTCCATGGGTAACTCAGATATCAAATTGTACTACATACGACACTAGTTTCTGGCTCTTCCATGGATAACTCAGATATCAAATTGTACTACATACGACACTAGTTTCTGGCTCTTCCATGGATAACTCAGATATCAAATTGTACTACATACGACACTAGTATCTGGCTCTTCCATGGATAACTCAGATATCAAATTGTACTACATACGACACTAGTTTCTGGCTCTTCCATGGATAACTCAGATATCAAATTGTACTACATACGACACTAGTATCTGGCTCTTCCATGGATAACTCAGATATCAAATTGTACTACATACGACACTAGTTTCTGGCTCTTCCATGGATAACTCAGATATCAAATTGTACTACATACGACACTAGTTTCTGGCTCTTCCATGGGTAACTCAGATATCAAATTGTACTACATACGACACTAGTTTCTGGCTCTTCCATGGATAACTCAGATATCAAATTGTACTACATACGACACTAGTATCTGGCTCTTTCATGGATAACTCAGACATCAAATTGTACTACATACGACACTAGTATCTGGCTCTTCCATGGATAACTCAGATATCAAATTGTACTACATACGACACTAGTTTCTGGCTCTTCCATGGATAACTCAGATATCAAATTGTACTACATACGACACTAGTATCTGGCTCTTCCATGGACAACTCAGATATCAAATTGTACTACATACGACACTAGTATCTGGCTCTTCCATGGATAACTCAGATATCAAATTGTACTACATACGACACTAGTTTCTGGCTCTTCCATGGATAACTCAGATATCAAATTGTACTACATACGACACTAGTATCTGGCTCTTCCATGGATAACTCAGATATCAAATTGTACTACATACGACACTAGTATCTGGCTCTTTCATGGATAACTCAGATATCAAATTGTACTACATACGACACTAGTATCTGGCTCTTCCATGGATAACTCAGATATCAAATTGTACTACATACGACACTAGTATCTGGCTCTTCCATGGATAACTCAGATATCAAATTGTACTACATACGACACTAGTTTCTGGCTCTTCCATGGATAACTCAGATATCAAATTGTATTACATACGAATTACACTTTTTTCATCCCACTGCACTGACATAAACTAATGGCTGACCTAAACTTTTATAGTAACTTTTGGTATAATACTGAAGAGGGGTGTTTTATTTAATTAGCATCTAGTGAACTAAAACATTACAATGTGAGATTTCTACCACCATCATTGTTGTTATTTTAGGAAGAAAGAATAACTTAAGACTTTTGGACATGATAACAACAACTCTTTTTATGACATTTACCTACTTTTTTATAGTTAATCATAGTTTTTAACTGGTAAAATTATAATGCTAGCCTTAAAATTTATACGATTTAAGCTCTAAGTATTCAAATATGTAGCCTAACTGTCAAATATGTAAGTATAAACATTTTGATGATTTATACGATTGTCAACCAAGATTTGATCTATATAAGCTTAGAATTAAATTAAAACCTAAAATATACAATTAAAAGTCACATATATTGCTTTGCTTTTTTCTAGAACCTGTAATATCTTCGGTAAAATGTAATACTACTCCTAGTAACTTACCGTCTATGTTTGTACTCACTACGAGTGGATATAACGTATGTTATTCTGCAATTGTTCTATATGCTTATGTGTATTCATTACTCTTTATGGTTATGTGTATTCATTGTTCTATATGCTTATGTGTATTCATTGTTCTATAAGTTTATGTGTTTTCATTGTTCTATAAGCTTATGTGTATTCATTGTTCTATATGCTTATGTGTATTCATTGTTTTTTTTTTTTTTTTTTTTTTTTTTTTTTTTTTTTTTTTTTTTTTAATTTAAAACTTCACTCGCCAGTTCACATGGGCCTACAGGCCTGTGCGTGAACTTTATTCAACGAGTGAAGTACCGACCGTTGGCTCAGTGGGGATTCAAACCTTGGACCTTGCTCTCCGCAGTCCGAAGCCTTAGCCACTGAGCCACCGCGCCGGCTCTAGATTGTTCTAGATGCTTATCTGTATTCATTGTTCTATATGCTTATGTGTACTCATTGTTCTATATGGTTATGTGTATTCATTATTCTATATGCTTAAGTGTATTCATTGTTCTAGATGCTCATGTGTATTCATTGTTCTATATGCTTATGTGTATTCATTGTTCTATATGCTTATGTGTATTCATTGTTCTATAAGTTAATGTGTATTCATTGTTCTATAAGCTTATGTGTATTCATTGTTCTATATGCTTATGTGTATTCATTGTTCTATAAGTTTATGTGTATTCATTGTTCTATATGCTTAAGTGTATTCATTGTTCTAGATGCTTATGTGTATTCATTGTTCTATATGCTTATGTGTACTCATTGTTCTATATGCTTATGTGTATTTATTGTTCTATAAGTTTATGTGTATTCATTGTTTTATATGCTTATGTGTATTCATTGTTCTATATGCTTATGTGTATTCATTGTTCTATATGCTTATGTGTATTCATTGTTCTATAAGTTTATGTGTATTCATTGTTCTATATGCTTATGTGTATTCATTGTTCTAGATGCTTATGTGTATTCATTGTTCTATATGGTTATGTGTATTCATTGTTCTATAAGTTTATGTGTATTCATTGTTCTATAAGCTTATGTGTATTCATTGTTCTATATGCTTATGTGTACTCATTGTTCTATATGCTTATGTGTATTTATTGTTCTATATGGTTATGTGTATTCATTATTCTAGATGATTATGTGTATTCATTGTTCTATATGGTTATGTGTATTCATTGTTCTATAAGTTTATGTGTATTCATTGTTCTATATGCTTATGTGTATTCATTGTTCTATATGCTTATGTGTATTCATTATTCTAGATGATTATGTGTATTCATTGTTCTATATGGTTATGTGTATTCATTGTTCTATAAGTTTATGTGTATTCATTGTTCTATATGCTTATGTGTATTCATTGTTCTATATGCTTATGTGTATTCATTATTCTAGATGATTATGTGTATTCATTGTTCTATATGGTTATGTGTATTCATTGTTCTATAAGTTTATGTGTATTCATTGTTCTATATGCTTATGTGTATTCATTGTTCTAGATGCTTATGTGTATTCATTATTCTAGATGATTATGTGTATTCATTGTTCTATATGGTTATGTGTATTCATTGTTCTATAAGTTTATGTGTATTCATTGTTCTATATGCTTATGTGTATTCATTGTTCTATATGCTTATGTGTATTCATTGTTCTAGATGCTTATGTGTATTCATTGTTCTATATGCTTATGTGTATTTATTGTTCTATATGGTTATGTGTATTCATTGTTCTATATGCTTATGTGTATTCATTATTCTAGATGATTATGTGTATTCATTGTTCTATATGGTTATGTGTATTCATTGTTCTATAAGTTTATGTGTATTCATTGTTCTATATGCTTATGTGTATTCATTGTTCTATATGGTTATGTGTATTCATTGTTCTATAAGTTTATGTGTATTCATTGTTCTATATGCTTATGTGTATTCATTGTTCTAGATGCTTATGTGTATTCATTGTTCTATATGCTTATGTGTATTTATTGTTCTATATGGTTATGTGTATTCATTGTTCTATAAGTTTATGTGTATTCATTGTTCTATATGCTTATGTGTATTCATTGTTCTATATGCTTATGTGTATTCATTGTTCTAGATGCTTATGTGTATTCATTGTTCTATATGCTTATGTGTATTTATTGTTCTATATGGTTATGTGTATTCATTGTTCTATATGCTTATGTGTATTCATTGTTCTAGATGCTTATGTGTATTCATTGTTCTATAAGTTTATGTGTATTCATTGTTCTATAAGCTTATGTGTATTCATTGTTCTAGATGCTTATGTGTATTCATTGTTCTATATGCTTATGTTTATTCATTGTTCTAGATGCTTATGTGTATTCATTGTTCTATATGCTTATGTGTATTCATTGTTCTATATGCTTATGTTTATTCATTGTTCTAGATGCTTATGTGTGCTCATTGTTCTATATGCTTATGTGTATTTATTGTTCTATATGGTTATGTGTATTCATTGTTCTATATGCTTATATGTATTCATTGTTCTATATGCTTATGTGTACTCATTACTCTTTATGGTTGTTATGTTACGTTATGTGACTAGATGGGTAAATATAAAAAAGGTTTAAAATCCACGAACCTTACCATAAAACAAGTCAAGTAGCTATTGTACCATAGTAGTACATTTCAAATCGTAATACTTGGTAATTAATTTAAAACAAACTAATCCATCAACTAACATCCTTATAACACAAGTCATAATTAATAACCGAAGTAAATGTACACAACTTAATCACACACAATAACTGTTTTCATCAAAATTAACAATAATATATTGCAATAGGAACAGAAAGCACGTAAGAGATTTACACTATCAGAAGACATAAACCACTAGCTTTACGACTGTCTTGTAGAGAGGTGGCATACACTTACTTACGACTACAACTACTCGGAAATGTGGTCGTTGAATCCTAATGCTATCGACTCAGTGTTTGTTCAAAGAAGACTAAATATACAACATATTGCAGTTCCATGATATTGAGGAAAACCCAAGAGGGCAAAATTATAATCCAAAAAATGTCTAGTAAGAAGAATAAATTGGGACTTCCTTAATTTATTTGGATTGATAATATGAGCAACTATTGTGTTTGTAATAATCCTTTTAAAGAGTCCATGTATTGTTCTAATATTTTTTTTATAACATATATCAGGCAACTAATATTTTAGATCATGTTTTTATGTGTTACATACAATTATGCTCAATGTATTTATCTTTATAATTATAGGTATAAATAAGATATTAGATTACTTGTTTGTTTCACTAGGCATGTTTATTCTCATATAAGACATATTTCGTAGTAGAAATAATGATGAAACAATAAAAATGACACAACGTCCTGACACAATATAAATCACTCACAAACAAAGGCATACAATTTATGTGTAACTACAATATATTAATTAATTATTTAAACTATAATATACGTTAGATATGCAACTTAAATTGGCTTGGAATAAATATAGTTACAAAAGTTATTTAAAACTTTGTTACAAAATAATATAAGTGACGTTTCTTGCATACAAGTCTAAAATGGTTTTGCTTATTAAATTTATTCACTTCATAAAAACACAATAATTTATATATTGAAGATATAATATTGCAAAACGTACATGCATAAGTGAAAATATAACAAAGGTTGCCACTTAAATGAATATTTCTGTACTAAATGTGACCTATACAAGTAAATGTAGAACCTTACAATTCACAAGGAGACAATCCCAACGACATAGAGAGTAAAACTTTGTTAACTTTCATCTGGTTACAGAAACCTCAACCCGTAGTTAAGTTAATTGTCAAAGTGTACATCTTACGAACTAAGTTAAAATGATTGGTTGAATACTTCAACTCGCTGCTAAAACATTCTTTTGTCTAAGCAATACAATAATGACAGTTTTGTTATCTTATTTTTTACTGTGCAACATTATTTTTCTTTAATAGTTTTTTTTTGGTACGTTAAGTTAAATGGTAAACTCACTTCACTTGTTGGGGGCTTCGCCCCTATATTTCCGATATATGTAGCAATATTCTTCTTGCTTCGTTGTACTTGGTGAAAGTCAGTTAATCGTTTACCAATGATATAATTTTATCGATTATATAATTAGCAAGTTGACCCTCTATCTGTAATTTTATCTATTTTATTAGCTTTTTTCTTAGCCATTTTATATGAATCAATATGTAACTTGTATTTTTACCATTTAAATATAAAGATCATGAGGTTATTTTGGGTGTAGCTTCATTTGAGGATCTAGGCCTTGTGAGAGATAACTTTAAGAAATTCTAGGTTTTCGGGGTTCGACGGCATCTTCTGTGATACAGTGATCATCTCGCCCTGAAGATGGTTTACTGTAATGTGGCCAAAACTTTGGCAATGTTTGTACATAGTCCAGTGACGTGGTCAAACTCCGAAAACCTAGAATTTGTTAGTGATAGTGACGTCCGTGGAAGCCTATTCTTAAAGAACTCTACCTTTACCGCGCTTGAAGATCATCTTTAGTTTTTAAGAAACTCAGTCAATGGTGTTGCAATAGATCTGCCAATAACCTAAAACCTTTAGTTAAAGTTTTTACCAATAAACACGTTAGGGCTAAGATAACCAATAAACACTACAATAAACAAGCTTCATGTCCTTGGATGTTTGAGAAAGGTCTATAGATATATTTGTACAGTTTCCATTCCTCTTTACACAAAATATTATTAAAACAACTAACTGACATACAGAAAGTACAACAGCCTAGTACATTAGAGATATACGTATATTTTTTACTTATTAGTGCCTTACAAAAGCATGCATTGTAAGTCAATATTTTATCAACAATAATGCCTTATTTCTTTTTATTTGAAAAAAGAAATATTAATGTTTGATTATTATTAATTTTTTTATTGTAACAACACAAAGACAGCAACTTGTGATGCAATTGATATTGTTATAAATCACTCGCCATAAATTACATTGGCTCTGTAAGCCGCTGTAACATCAATCCAGTGAAATTATTTAAACTACGAACAAATATTATTATAATCCATTTTTTGTATAAGATATTTATAATATACATAATATAAGCATAAAAATGTAATAATCTGTTGTGATTAAGTCATAGCTTAACACTTGTTTCTCAAACTAGTTAATCTTTTAAATGTGACGCACATGCCGAAGTAAATAATAAAGTGATTAAAGTGTATAAAGTAAATATATGTAAAATAGTCCTCTTTAATAGTGACACTGAAAAACATGTATGATTGAAAAAAAGTACTCAACAGATGCAAAAAAATATGCAAAATAGTGCATTGATGCAAAAAGAAACCGTGTGCACCGAACATCGCTTTACATACAGATGGACTTTGATGTTGCACGTTTAGTAAGTCAAAGGCACATTTACAATGACAGATTTTCAAAGTCGAAATTTGAATAGCTTGGATATTACAGACGTTTCATTCTTTCTGAAAATGCCAAGTTTAACTCTTTTTATACACGTTTCCAGAGAATTTATTGTCATATATTTTAGAATCGTTTACCTTCAAAAGAAGTTTATGACTAGTTTTTGTTTTAGAACATGAACAATGTAAGTCATTCGGTCTGATGGCATTAAAACTGTATAAGTCATTCATTATAAAGTATTTCCCTTAAGAAATGTTTAGCACCAAAATTTTCATATTTACGTTGAATATATTAGCTGATCACCACGTATATTTTGTGAGACAAACATTTCTGCCAAATCTGTCAAGTGAAATATTTATATATACGAAATGTAATAACCATTGTTTTTTTTTCATGTCAGCCTCATTGTAAGTAGTGTAATATAATACGCATGAGCTGGTTTATATTTTACTTTTAAGGATTAACAGTTTTTGATTCCAGCATTAGATTTAAGTATAAATGGCTATTGCCTATTCTCAACGATGATCTACGAACTTTTCATTCCAAGCTAGACAGGGTGTGATGGATGTAGACCACGGGGAATCTGGGAAACTAGCTGAACACTTGAAGGGCAGAGCGTTAGTTTGTTGTCTCCTTTGGTGAGTAACCATTACACACACACACTAAGCATGAAATACGACTTGGCTTTGGTATTTAGAACATCTTAACTGTTTATTGTAATGAAAGGGCTAGGCGCACAAAGCTAAGTATGTACCCAAAATGTATACAATAGTTATTTTTCTATAAAGTTGTCATAACAAATTTTTACGCCTAACTCATAGTTAAAAAGATATTTATCAGATATACATGGATTTGAAAAAAATCAAATAAAATATGAAAAATATCATAACACACATAACAATATACCATTTTTTCATAGGTTTTTTGAAAAAATGTCAAATATTTTATGTTTTGGAAGAAAATCGTTTAAGCTTTTAACAAATGTTTATACTTGCATAAGTCCACTTATTTTATGTTGATAAATTATTATTTTTTTATAAAATTATTTTCATGATTTTTATTGTTTTTATAAGTAACTACATAATGATCAAAAATCTTTGGGTTTCTACTTAGATTTCAGCATTACAAATTAACACTTGTAACAAATTCATATAAATACACCACTAAAGAGAAATAATGTAATACAACTCCAGCCCTCTGAGTATTTTGCTATAGTTGTGGTGTTATTCATTAAATAGTATGATGTGCCCTAGTGCTTCATTGTGCTCTAGTGTATATATGGTAACCCAAGGTATATATTATATATATATATATATATTAAATCGATATTGGGTTCCCATATATTGGGACTAAGGT